>VUQG01017257.1:39723-59986 GCA_015106755.1 Etia nguti
TGCTAACTACCTACCCCTGGCCACTTTCCTGCTTGTTTCTCACCCAGCTACATCTCCAGTGAGTTTGAAGACCAACCATGGGATCACAGTTAGACATTTACACTGCTTATTCTTCACAAAGTGGGTCACTTATCCAGTTCAGGGTCAGAGGAAGGCTGGAGCATATCCCAGCTGTCATAGAGGCAAGATGCACCCTGGACAGGTTACCAATCACATTTAGAAACTATTATATAGTATTATTTAATAAAGTATTTGAGAAAAACTTTGTGCACCTACTTTCACGCCTACACACACCACTACTCCAACAAACACCGTCACCCATTCACACACATTCATATATGCTACGGTTTTATTGCAGCCTTACAGGCTCCTTCCACATCTAAGGGATTTGGGAAACTGTGACAAGCAGACTAGCTTGGAAGCTAGGAGTGTATAATCCCACAGACTGCAGCTGTTTCAACCATCTAATAAAGTCATAGCAAACCACAAACCAACAGAATTTTCTATCATGGCAGGACAGACTTCATTTTCAGGAATGGTGCTAAATACATTCACTGCTGTGTTTCATGCTCAGCTGACTGGTCTGCAGTGAAAAACAGAATTTGGTGGAAGCTATGGAGGAGAAGCAGCACAGCAGGAAAAACAGCAGAATAAACAAGGGTAAAGCAAGGCCAGTGCATTAACGAATGAGTCACCATGTAGCCAGCAGAGTTCAGCATTCAGTATTTTGACTTTCATTTAAGTGGTCTCACTCCAAATTGCCTCTTTCTGTAACATAACCATCTGACATTTATATGAAGTGCTTGAACATGGCCCTCAGTAGAGAGGTCTAGGTAGATTAAATAAACAGCTTAGGTAATCTATACTAGCACTATGGGATACAAGGGTCTCTGAACTAAATGTATAACTTTAAATCAGTGCTTCCCACACAAATTGAGGTTTAGACTTTACTTCAGTGGGCTTCACAGGGACATTAAAGCTGCCTAAGTGTATTCTGTGTTGCTTTTTAGCATTTCTTTTATTTATTTTGCTCATCTATTTACAATATTCCCTTCCTTTTTTAAAAGATAAGTGATCTCTACACAACTATCCCCGGCCCTTCCAATGGTGTTTTCCCACCAGCAGGGTGTCGTAGTGCTCTTTGGTGTCATTCAGCTGCTCTCCAGAGAGTCTGTTATCCTGGAGTAGTACAGACTACAACAGCAGCTGGTAATGATAGTTCTTAGACAGCTCTGGAAACCTGCTGTAAGCTCAGTGGCTACCCTAACTCGCAGCAGGTAGAGAACTGCTTCACTGAACTTAGAGGTTGCATGCATCCCATCCATACTGTCCTTGAATGAGCAGTGCTGAACAAGATAGGCAGCTGTGTTTTGAGTGAGCTAAAACTTATGAAGGTTTTGTTTAGAAGCAATAAACCAAATAACTGAGCAGTAACTGGCCTGTGTGAAACATATTATTATAATGAGAAAAACTTACAGTGTGACAGAGTTTTTGGGGTCAGGTCCAGTCTGTCCCAGCCCCTTGGTGCTGTGTTTTCCAGCAGGCAGATTGTTTGCTTCATAGTCTGCATCCAGCAGCTCATTAAATTCTCCCAGAGCGACCTGTGGGCAAACAGATTATGAATATTTACCAGTGCTGCATTATATTTAAGCCAGATGTGTCATATGATTAAATTACACTTTGCTGAGGAGTTTTCTGGGCATTAAATGAAACTTTTCTGGCTTCCTAGAGTTCTCTACCTGAGACCTCAGCAGTAAACATCCTCATTGCAGGATCAAAAATATCTGGATATGAGTAGAATTACAAATAACAAATATAACTGTTCACCTGCAAAAACAAAACTTCATTGCAGATTACAGACAAGACATTTCCTTGGCAGTAAATGTAAGACATTTTGCAGGCCACCTTAGCTGCAACAAAACTTTAATAATGGAAATGATTAACGGCAAAAAAAACCTTACTTCACACAGTAGCAGCAGTCCGACGTTGTTGTTCTGGTTGGCAAAGCAGTAGTTGGCACTTTTTGATGACATGTCAGCAAAGTAGATACCTTTACCAAACTGGGTGAAAGAGAAATGAGAAAATGTAATATACCGATGCGAGATTTTGAGTTCAATTTCAATGTCTGAGATAATTTCATGTTGAAAATTAATTAAAAAAAGTTAAAGACTCCTTAAAATGTAATTATTTTTATTTATTTTTCTTAAAAATTTGTTTCACTTCTGTCACATACAAGCTGAAACAAAGTCAAATAGTGTGTATATTTTATTATTTTTCTTTCATTCTCTCACTGAGGTTCCTGCACTGTTTAAAAAAATTAAAATCAAGACATTTTTAAGACACCATTAATGACAATAACAATATGTATTGTAAATTTTAAATATTAAATAAATATTGAATATTTAATATCCAGGGTTTCTGCTAGTGTACTGGACCTAAAACTGGACTGAAGGACTGGGCTTTTTGAATTTTGATATTCCACCCTACCATGTAACCAGTAACAGGAGCTTCAGGGGGGGCCACTCGAAGTCCCTGACTGAGGATGCCGACCCAGTTAGACAGACGTGAACCGTGCCACAGCAGAGTCCTGGCAGACAGGTAGATGGTTAGCTTGGCTCATTGTGAAAGAAAACATAATTTTCATTGACATCAATGTCGGATTTTTATCAAGGCAAACATGCAACTTGATAAATCTAATTTTAAAGTCAGCTTGAAGTCATAAAGCAGTAAAAGAATTTCTTCTTACCTGTTACTAAACTGTGACAGGAAATTGTTGCTCTCCCCGTCTCTCTCCACTGAGAAAATGTCAAGCACGGTCATGGTGTAGTCGCAGTGGGTGGGGGCGTGAGTGGTGTGCAGATACTTCTCTATAACCTTCACACAAAGAGGAGGAAAGTTAGCTCGATGCACAATGACGAAAGGAAGCCAAGATAATACTGAAGACTAACAACTACACAAGTTTTAGTGTGAATGGAAATGTAGTCAGCCAAAGAAAATCTTCATGGTACCTACTCATTATCAGTCAGTTCACTGTGAGATATATGTACGTTATCTCTTGATTAAATTAAACAAAATTTACCACCGTTTACAGAGCAGCACCCTACCTGATAGGTATTTTAGTCTAAATTAAAAATTATTAAAAAGCTATTATTTCAAAACAATTTTACACATTTTTAAATTGAAATCATAACAACAGAGCCTGTTCTGTTTTCACATTTGGACATGATAGGAGGTTTCACAAACTCAGCAGCAGCAGCTTCTGCTGACAGACAATCTATCTGTGGTTGCGGACAGACCTCTGGAACACTATGTTTCTGGCATAGTGTCAATTACTTAGTAGTTAGTAGTGTCAATTAACTAGCGGTCAGAAGGTCACAAGTAGTCTGTTCATCCTGCTGCCAAAAATAATATATGAACCCTGACAGGTTTGGTATTATTAAAGCAACACCAGCAACTGCCCTACCAAGGAGAATAAGATCAGATGAGAAGATTCACCACAAACTATCGACTAACCAATTCTGAGGTTGCAGCACTTCAAGTGAAATCACTATAAATGAATAAATTATTCTCTGTGCACAATGATTTTGATGCAGAAAAGTCTTAAGCAACTACATCGGCCTATCAAATTGTTTTGAGGCTAAGAACAGGTAACGTCAATAATGTGACACGATTTGATAAAACTGGTTAGTTAATTATTTAAATCACACATACCTTGTACTCACTGCTGCTAGAGTCCAGAGGCTGCAGTTTGCACTGGAGAGAGTGATACTGTCTGTCCAGAGGATGTTCATCGCTGTCTTTGCTGGACTGGACCATTTTTACTGCTATCTGGATGTCACTCAGTGCCTTTAAAACAGGGATGGGAGACATTGTTCAGTTAAGAAAAAAAATTTAAACAAACTGAAAAAATCAAAACATTTTACCTCCAAAAGGGCAATTTTTGCTTTCAGCTCTTCTTCTGTTTGGATAAGTGGGGGAGTTTTCAACCTATAAAGGTTACATCTTTTAGTTACAACAAGACAGGAATCAGTGGTAACTATTCACACTCTGGTTTTGTCTAAAGTTTCATCCTTTTACCCAAAGTCGTGTGGGATGCGGGTGTAAAATTGATTGCATGCTTCTAAAAGGTCACGACTGCTCCCTTTCTTCTTCTTCAAGCAATCCTCGATCTTCTTCAGTGCTGAGTAACCTGCTCGGATCTGCTCTGGGGTCAGCTTGCCTACAGGTAGAAAGGAAGAAAAATGTCAAGTCTGACACAGTGTATGGAAATACTGGTCACTCTGTCACCAACTTCATCTTCTCAATAAGTCAAATCAACCT
The DNA here is from genome assembly GCA_015106755.1 of Etia nguti. Lineage (NCBI taxonomy): Eukaryota > Metazoa > Chordata > Actinopteri > Cichliformes > Cichlidae > Etia > Etia nguti. The sequence continues at coordinate 44,044 of VUQG01017257.1, forward strand.
ATAATGATGAATTTGAGTCAGACTGACCAAGAGGAGCTTTCTTGGTGTCAAACTTCATCTCCAGCACACACTCCTCCATGGCTTTCAGATCACAGATGAGCTCCAGGAGAGACTGAATCTTTGAATCCAGCTTGGAGGTCTTCTTTTTTGGTGCAGTATCCACTGTGGTCTGATTCTCCTCCTGGAATGGTGAAAAACATCCATGAATACAATCTGACACATCCAAACCTTTAATTCAGTTCAGTTTAATTTATATAGCGCCAAATGACAACAACAACAGTCAGCTCAAGGTGCTTCATACTGTAAGGTGAAACCCTACAACAATGAGGCAGCACCATATAAGGAAAAACTTGGTGACAGTGGGAAGAAAAAATTCCCTTTGAACAAGGCTTGGGGAGGGGCAGCAATCTACTGTGATCTTTTATTGAATGTAACATATTTCTGAACATATTTCTCCAGTGCAACTTCTGCTGACAGAAGTTTTGGCAATATAACACTCAAAGACTCCTGACTAGAAATCTACGGTACAATTCTTCAACAACAGAGATGGCAGTTATCCGGTCCCCAAAAAGCCAATTAGGACCCAGAGATGCTAATCAGGTCAGCCCTCTGGACTGAGGTGTTTATGAAGCAGTAATGTCATGGCTAGTAGTATGGCTTTCTTTCTATTCACTTATATAGGAATTTCAAAATAAGAAAGCCCAGAGGCTTTGCCAACATGGCTGCTAAATGCCAAGAATGACGTTTAGTAAGACTTTTCCTAAACGTACCTTTTCATTCGTGCTGTAGTCCATAAACACCATGTCATATTTTCCAGCTACTTTCTCAAAATTATCTCTATGCTCCCACTCATTCTTGGTCTTGTCAAAAAACCTGCAGCAAAACAAACAAGTTGGAATTTCACCAAACACACATCCATGCAAGGCATCTGGAAAACCTTTCTTTTTCCACTGTCACATAAACTCACTTTTTCTTGAAGATGTCTTTGGCCTTCAGCAGGTCTCCACCACAGGCCGTAAGGCTGTTTTGACCCACTTTACCCACTGCAGAAACAAACGATAAAAATCAACAAAATGCACAAAGGTGGAGGTTTTTTGCCTTTCTTTGTACATTTTCTACAAAACGACAAATATTTTCAAACAAAAACTGTGAGTTGACAGTGAACTTACCCCTGCCCCATCTCATCCACACACTGTAAACCTTGGAGTTGTCGTCCTCCAGCAGCTGGATCAGGTAATATTTGTTGTTGTTAAACTGAAGATTTGTCTACAAATTGAAACAAATAATGTTTACTGCAAGCTAAAAAGGAATAATGTAAAAAAAAACAACAAAAAAAAAAAAACAGAATTTGTGAGCGTTTTAAAGTGTTTACTTTTTCATTATTACCTATAAAGTGCCTCCTATACTGCTCCAGAATGAATAATAATAAATGTTATTAAAGTGGATCTATCATGCTATCACATATTTAGTGAACAATGAGGTCAGTGTGTCCACAAATAATCCCTTTGAGCCAAAACCTCAGGGTTCAGGCTGCTCCAAACAGTCAATTTCTGACAGGTTTTTAAACTCTTGACTTTGGATGATGTCGTAGACAAGTGTTGTCCCTATTATGACCATCTGAGGCACACAGCTCTAAAAAAAAAATAGTAAAGATGGAACTGAGCATAATTTATTCCCTTTAATTGTGTTACCTGGTTTAGCATCACATCGTAAACATCGTTTCCTTCATTGTAAACATGAGCCTGAAATAGAAATATAAAAATGAGTTATGCAAATCAAAACAATCCCACAGTCCATTCAGGAAATATAAATATTTGTATATAAAATATTTACTTTTTTCTGCATTTAAAAAGAACAGATTTGCAATGATGTTAAAAAAATAATTTAAACAGAACCAATTACTACTCCATATATTTTCATGTAACAGTCATATGTACATCTGCTGACAATTAGATAAGATGAATGCAATTATCTTCTAACAATACTTTTCAGATTTATTGCTTATCTGTTTAGAATGTAGAAAAACGCAATCATATATAAAGTTATTCAGTTGAAAACCACCACTTACAAAATGTAAGCTTCTCTGAAAGATTTATTTCTGTTTAACCAGACACTGATCAGAATAGTTTGTCACAAGAGGAACTGTAACAGGGGAAAGCTTTGCCTTTTAGCAGCCAGGTGTCAAACCACAAGCATGACTGACGTATATCATGAGATTTATATATCGTGTGGACACAGACGCTGTACCTTTCCCAGTTTGGCTTTACATTCAGAGTCTACTGGTGCTTTTCCCTTCATGACCACTGTCTTCACAACTTCTGTTCAACACAGATCAAACACAAAAGAGTAATGAGGTGAAGAAACATCTACAGTTCAGATGCAATTCCATGCTCACCTGATCTTTAAAAGCTTTAAAAGTTACTGTGCTTTGATAATGACCAATATTGTCATGGCTGTAAAATTTTGAAGGAAATATATAGAAATTGGATCGATGTTACCTTCACTTTTTACTTCTTCTTTGGCTTTTTTGGGCATTTCTTCAGTTTTTGTCTGGCTCTTGCTTTGTCCTCTCCTCTTCTTAGCTACAGGTTGCTCTTCTGTCTCCTCCTCTTCCTCTTTAACTTGAGCTGGTTTGTCATTCTGAGCAACAACGTCACCAGCTTCATTCGGACTTTCTTAACAAAACAAGAGAAAAGAGGAAAGACTTTGAGTACCTCCAGGAATTTAGATTTTTCAATTAAATTTAAACTGAAATAAACTCTATAACTTTCATGATATTATGTTTTGGATACCATTTCTACAAACAACATTTCTTTAAAAACTACACTACAGTTAAGGAAATATCAAACAATACAATTTAAAAAGGAGGATTTATGAAAACAGAACACAGGGAGCAGGGGGGATGACAGAAAATTAACACCAAAAAAACTAAAACAAACTGATGCTTCAGGAGACAACAGCAGACATATGTGGTGTAATACATAATTCGCACACCTGCTTTTACAGTATGACAGCGAATTTTCCGTTTGTATTTTGTGACAGGATTGATCTGAACCATCTTCTTCAGATCAACTTCATAGGCTGTCCCCGAGCCCAGAGAGAGTGTGACAGATGTTTTCCCCGAAGAGACGGCCAAGTCCAAGACGGCACAGGCTGATGGAGAGTATGATTCCCACTGTCTTTTATCTCCCATCCACTGCCACACTGATTAGAAACACACACAGAAGAAAATCTAACTCTTACACAGTGGCCTTTTAGATATTAGAAACACATCTTGTTACCAAAGTTATTAAAACTAGGTGAGGAAAAAAACCCTCATACAATACACTGTATTTGAAAGCAAAACATGTATGAAATGTCCTCAGTTTTACTCTTTTTCAGTCTGGTCAAATTTAACACTACGGGTATCCGGAGAATTTGATGGGATTGTGTACTGGCACCGGTATGTCTACTGTGTGTGTAATACCTGTTTTAAACTTCCTACATTTTGTCCCCTAACACCCCCCAAACATTTTAGGTTAATTTTAACAGAAGCACCACAAAGACATTATGTAATAGTGGCTGCAAAAAAAAAAAAATCAGTCTTACTTTTAAAGGGACCTCATTACACTCCAATTCTCCCCTCAGCTCAACAAATGCATCAAAACAAACAGTTTTTTCTCCCCTTGAATTCAGTGCAAACTCCCTTTAATCCAAGTTTGTTCTGATTGGCTGCTCTGGGCAAACAGAAGGTTTGAAAAGTAGCATGATCATGTTTGGGTTAACCCTCTCACTGACATCATCTGGAACAAAATTTTAGGGAAAATGTGCAAAACTAAATGTTTACAGTAGTTTAAAGTGTAATCATTTCTACATACATTGGCATCATTATTTTAAAATTAGAGCGGTCATATTTAACATAAACGTTCCATCATGTTAGCAGTATATATTTGACAGAAAGCAGGCCCCTTTTGGTATGTAATAAATGTAGCTCACAACAAATAAATACTTTTTTCTCTTTTTATTGGTCGTTTTAACCGCTCACTTAGGAACTTATTTTACCTGAAATTTCAGAAGCGCAACCGAATTTCACAGCAAACCAAGATACAAAAATTGGTTTGTTTGTTTTTTTAAGTTGGCTATTTTTTATTGTCGTTTCACACGGATAGTACCGGTGTCTGAATTATGAGTGAAGCTTCATAATATTGATCTTCATGCTGTCTCCTGTCTGAACACGTCCACAGTCCAATGGCGTAGTTACCCTGCAGCAGCTACAATATTAAGCTAATAAGACGCACAGACCTGTTTTTGACTGGGCTTCTTCATTTTCTGGTGCACTCTCACATTTATTTCTCGAACTTCTCGTTCGCCTCATGGTGGGTTATTAAAAATAATTATCTGGCTGCTGTTAAAGGGGAACCTCAGCGACAACACTAAAACACGGCGGGAAACTTCCCCCACCGTACTGCTGTTTCCTGACCGGCACTGCCAACGATTGTTTCATGTGAAGATAAATCACTCCGCCGTGAAAACTGAAGCCATTGTTTTTCTCGGCGAGAAGGCGGTTACCATGACAACGATTTTATATTAAACGTAGTTCAAAGTTTAGAATACATTTAGATTTATATTTATTTTAATTTAGGCCCAACTTTGTCTATGCTGTGGTCGAGAGGTAAACTAGACGTCGGAGATGCTGGACAGTAGGCGGAGTAGCACTCTTCGCTGTTCCCCTGAAGTGGGAACAGAGATTAGGGACTAAAGTGTTCCGCCTTAGGTAGTGGTCGGAATTATTTTGTTGAAGGATTGGTGGGATTCTAACGTGACACTTAAGGAGGGCTGGATGAAAGTTGAATTTTAAGCCATTTAAACGCTTGTAGAAGCAGACGTTATGGTACCGCGTAGATTTAGAACACCTCTGGGGATGCTGGTGTGCCGGGTGAGTACGGATTGTTATTGCTATTGAACGCAGCTTTTTAATCACAGAGGTCAGACACATAAGCTATAGAGAACAAAATAGTTTCAGTCTGTACATTTACATTTGATTTTTCGCCATAATATACACCATTTAGTGGTGAATCTACTCCACCAGTCCCCCAGATGTCAGGGCTGCCAGCTCTTACTGGTGTGAAACATGATTTCTACGTTCATTCACACGCTGCCCAAACACATCTCTGAATACTTTGAACTGAGAGCAACACTGAGGGGAGTTTTCTGGGTTTATCATTATCTCAGAATAAAAATCTCTTGGCTATGTCTTTCTAACATTGTAACTGGGGCCAGTAAGGCTGCTGTCAGGACTCAAACATTTCATTAAATAAATCAGAAATACACTTACTGGCCACTTCATAAGTTACACCTTGCTTGCACTGGGTTGGACCTCCTTTTGCCTTTAGAACACTGTGATCATAAATAGGTAGACATGGTCAGCAACAATACTCCGGTATTTTGTTACACAAACAACCACGTCACGTCACATAAATTACTTTTCATCCTAATTTTGATGTTTGGTTTGAATTTCCACAGGTCATCTTGTCCATGTCTGCATGCCTAAATGCATTCAGTCGCTGCTACTAGATTGGCTGATGAGATATCTAGGTTAACAAGCAGTCAAACAGTATATGTGCCTAATGTAGTGGCCAATGATTCTATTGAATAAATGAACCACAGATTTTGTTTGGCTGTAATTGAATTTCCTGTTTGTTTGTTTTTTGTTTTTTGTTTTTTAATTTTCCTCATATAATCATATTTCAGTTTAATTCAAAGGTCAGTAAAACTGCGTCATTTAAACCTGTTATTTCAGGCAATGAGTGCAGCTACACAGCCACAGCCACAGGTGGATTTCCTAAAGGGTGAACCACACAGAAAACACCCGGGTGTGACCAACATGAAAACTCTACGACTACCTGAGGAACTCCACGTGGCTGCACAGTCAATTATTCACAGTAAGCTTAGTATTGGTGAATCAGTTAATATAACAAATCTTTCTGAACAGCTTCATTGGTTGAAACCCTTTGCCTCTCTTCCATCTCTGCATCTGTAGGAGCTCAGGTGACTCAGCTTCCCGAGCGCACTCACAAGCTCACAAACTTCCTGTGGAGCAGGAAACGAGCGGTCGAGGATTTAACTCTGAGGCAGAAAGCTGTGAGCCTGGAGAAAGAACTGTGGGAGAAAGCCATGCAAAAGGGAGGAGGTGGGTGACAAATGTATAAAAAAATTTTTAAGGTAATAGTACACATGCAACAATATCATATGATGCAGCAGCTAGAAAAAATAAATATACATTTATTCTGCAGATATAGATGAGCAAGCACTGGAAGACCGCATCAGGAGGAAAGTTCTCTCAGAGCTCCGAAGAACGACATATCACTGGGCACCCATGAAGTAACACGTCATTTAACTACAGTGTTATCCATTAATCTATCAGTTTTTCACATTTCAGTCTGTTCTGGAAGCCTCTTGGTTATTTTTACTCATTTCTAAAGGAGAAAAAGCCTCTTTTACCCAACATAGGAGAACATAAAGCTGCAATTTATGACAAATGCTGAACATTTTATACCTTTAACTGGCTTAAGATGCTTTCTTTAGATAAACCCAGTGAACTGTTGCGCTCCACCATGATCCATCCTGCAGCTGTAGTTTTGGTCCTTAAGTTTGACGTGCAGTAGATTTACAAGCATCTCACTGTGTTTCAGGTATGATGAAGAGCTCGGCGTGGTCTACATGGCGGCTCGACTTGCTGGCGGCTACGCTTCAGTGAGGAGAGCTCTGAATGAGGTAAAAAAGTGCTGTGGAGGTGATCGGCTTACGTGGTGATACAGGGAGCTTCCTTTTTAAGAGTCGCTTGAATCCAAGCACAAGTTGTTTTTTGTGGTTAAACTCAGTTATACCTGCAGATTTTCCTTTTTTTCCCTCATCATTTAGATAAAGAAGAGGGATCCCTCCTTTGCTCCTCACACTCTCCTGGATTTTGGTTCTGGGTTAGGAACAGTTGTATGGTTAGTGTGCAACACTAGTTAAACATGTAAATGCTTTAATGTGATTTGCTAAACTAAGTTTATAATCTGGCCGTTTACTCAGGGCATCTCACGCATGCTGGGGTGACTCTTTGAAGGAGATGGTGTGTGTGGACAGCTCAGGGCCAATGAACATTTTGGCAGAACGACTTCTGAAGGGTAGACACACATGTAGACAATTTATTTTTGTTTCTTTATGTGAAATACAGATGTTAAGAAGAACTGACTGGATTGCATCATTATTATTATTTTTTGAATTGGACAGGTGATGACGAAAGAGCTGAACCCTGCATCAAACAAGTGTATTTCAGACAGTTTCTCCCTGTCTCTCCTAAGGTAAAACTCCCTCAGCTTTTTATTTAAGTCGCAATGTGTTCACTGTCAAGAGTTTTAAAAAAAATCACTGTGTTATTAAAAATGTATATGCAATATTCTAGACTTCAATTCTGCGTTATACATGAGTTTTTAATATTTTTAGTCTTTGTTCTAGAAACGAACACAAACAGAAAAAAATTATATCAAAAAATAAAGAAAATCCCAATATTTTTGATTTGCTGTCATTAATGTTCCAGAAAATCTCTACAACTGGAAATCCTGACCGTTCTTTTTCTCCTTTCAGGTGCAGTTTGATTTAGTCACTGCAGCTTTTACCCTCTCAGAGCTGCCGAATGTGAAGGACCGAGAGGAGGCAGCATTCACTCTTTGGAGAAAGACGAGCTCATATCTGGTGAGATCAAATAAAGATAAAACTTAAAAATGATTGATGAGCCTCTGGCATTTAAAAGGAAACAGAAAAAACATATTACTCGTTGCATTTTATGTTCTAGGTGCTGGTGGAAAATGGGACCAAAGATGGCCATCAGATACTCATGGAAGCCAGAGATACTTTATTGAAGGTATTTAAACACACTAGATAAGACAGCAGTTCACACTAGTTGTTATTGATCAAACTAAAGTGTTGGTTTTCTGACTCCAGAAACAAGAGAAAACCGTTTATGACTCCAGGCCAGCATCAGTGTTTGCTCCAGTAAGTTTAACACCCAGTAGATTTAATTAAAGTCATACTTAGAGCCAGCAGTGTCTCAGTCTTATTGAACCTCTCTTTATTTATTTTTTTTAGTGTTCTCATGAACTGGTGTGTCCCAAACTGGCCCATGAGCCCGTCACACCCTGCAACTTCCAGCAGCAGTACCAACCTCTGTCTCTACCCAGGGTAAGACTCAACTGTCAAGTGTCTCTCTGTTTACAGCTTTTCACTTTAAATGGGACCTATTCTGTTAATTACCAGGTGTCTTTCTTTTTATTCTTGGCCTCCACCAGAGCAGCATTGCATGAGTTTAAACTTTGTAGTGGCTCAGCTCACCACCTGTCTAAAACAGACTGTTTTGGCTTTTCAGCCACCCTCCCTTTAAGTCAGCTAAGACAACACTGGTGAATTAGTGCTTGAGTAGTACCGGCTAACATAGTCAGGCTCATCTCAACGCACAGCTGGTGCTCTGCAACAGGTCTCCTGGAGAGGGGCTGGACTCTCAGTCTAGAGCTGCCCTCAGAGATGGCAGGCAGGGGTGGGTATACAGTTATGGTCACAAGTTCTACGTAGTGACAAAAAGATCACAGATACAAGCAGTAGAAATGAACTACCTCCGCAGGGTGGCTCACTTGTTGTCATTTGGGAGTCCTTTCTGAGGGCTTCAGAGTAGATCCGCAACTCGAAAGGAGCAAGCTGAGATTTTTTGAGCATCTGACTAGGATATGTCCTGGGCACCTCCTTGGTGAGGCATTTTGAGCATATTCTGCTTAGAGAACCTCTGGGACAGACCCAGGAGATTATGCCTTAGTTGCTTTGGGAACACCTCAGATGAGCTGGAAGGGGTGACGGGAGGAGAGGAAGATCTGAGGCTTTTCTTCTTAGAATGCCTCAGAATGCAAACCGAGCAACAGACCAAATAAGACTAAAACATTTTAGGGTAATGTGCAAAAAACAACACATAATCTTCTGTACTAGGCTCTGCTAATAAAATCAGCTGCACTTTATTCCTTTCCTTGAACACAGCTGAAGTTTCTTCTTATTATTATTATTCAGTATATTATCAGGAAATTCATATTTATTTAATAGCATCTAAACCATAAAAGACAAATAGTCTTGAGCCAAGATTTTACTTTGGATTAAATTAGTTATTTTTAATTTCACAACTTTATTTTCTTCTTGTTGTGCTTTTAAGTATTATTAATTTACACTTGTCTTATATTTGATCCTGACAGAAGGTGCTATATATGCAAACATGTTTTGTTTTTTGTTTTTTCAGATAAAGGCTGAATGAATTCCATATCAACTCTTTTTTTGTTTTTCTTTTCCAGCACAATGACCGTCAGATCGAGAAGTTCAGCTACCTAATTTTGAGGCGGACAGAAGCAGCGGAGGAAGCCACAAAGGGTGTGGAGTGGGCCAGGCTGATTGCACCAGTGCTGCGCAGAACGAGGCATGTCCACTGTCGCATGTGTTGCCCGGACGGACAGCTACAGCACATGGTGGTGACGGCCCGAAAACACAGCAGGTAAAAAGAAAAATCAGTGTCACGCAAAGTCATCAGCTGCAGAATAGATTTAGTCATTTTCTTCGAATGTTAGCATAGAGAGATAAAGACAAAATGCACACTGTGGGAGAGAGAAGACAAAAGGTACTGACATTCAGTAGTGACAGGCAGGTGCATTGGGAGGGAAAAGAAGAGAGTGAAGAAGAAGTCCTCAGTGCTTCAGCGGAAGTCCCCCAGCAGTCTGACTAAAAGATTCTTCAGGGTCACCTGATCATCTCAGGTTTCATCAAAAAGAAAAGTTTAAAGTCTAATTTTAAAATCGAGAGGATATCAGTCCTGAATCCAGAGATATTACGACTCTGGATCGCATCGGATACCATAGGGTTTTTAGGATATGATGTTAGGGACCAGGTGCATTAATATCAACTAAGAAAAAAATATGTAATTAAAATGGCTATTAGGGCTGTGTACTGTTTGGATTTAATTCAGTGTGGGGCCATGCAGTGCCCAAGTTCATCAACAACTTTTCTTAAAAGTAACAAAACTCCTCGGGTGTTTAAAAATTGCCTAACCACAAGTAGGCATGCAAAACGCTTAAAGATTTTTTTAGAGTTTTGTGCATTGGTTGTTGGGCACACAGGAAAGAGACAGGAAATACAGAAAGAGAGAATAAGGGAAGGAAATGCAGCAAAAGATCAGGCTGGGCTGGCCTTCAAACTGGGGAATCGCTGATCAAATTTTGCTATAATTCTGAATTATGTGATCAGAAAATGTGTCAGAACTAGACCAAATAGAGCAGAAATTCACTGTAAACTTTTGGTATCTCATAATAGTCGATACTCTGTGCTACAGGCAACCTTTGGTTGCTGGATATTCTTATTGCTTCTTGTTGTTTGAGCTTTATTGTCACTGATAGACTTATTTGACTGTTTTTTTGTTTTTTGTTTTTTTTTTCCGTTTAATTGTTTTTCTTTCAATGTCATTTTAATCAGAGATATGTACCGCTGCGCTCGGAGCAGTGACTGGGGAGATCAAATGCCGATCATTCGGGGTGTAGAGGAAGACTCAACAGTGATTCAGAGTGACGATCCAGCTGTACAGACAGGCTCTGTGGAAACACACGATACATCGTGAAACTGATAACACTTTGATTTATAGACAGAAGAGCTGCAAGTTACATATACATTTCCTCTCTGCATTTTTCTTTATTGTGTACCACCTCCAATAAACCATTATATTTTTAAAAGTGTGATGCTCTTTAGACTGAAATGTGTCTTTTAAAAAGTATTTTGACATTTAATTTACCTTGAGAAGCATTTCATTTTCAATGCAGCCCAAAGAAACCTTAAAGTTATTTATTAAGCAGAACAATACATAACATGATCTATATGTTTGTGGTTTTTGTTACATAACATTTCACAGCCCTAAAATAAAAAGTGTAAAATTTCTTTTTGCACACGTTTCAGTGTTGCAGGTTAATTCAGTGATACTCAAAGTAAGATTTCAGCAACATTTTAATTTACTGCAAGCCACAAAAAAGATCCAGTAAACTTTGTTTATTAACTTAGATTGATGTAAACAGACTATTTAAAACAAAAAACCTCCAGGCTATGATGTACAGGTCCAATAATTGTTTCAGTGCTTCACCGTCTGTAATGTGGTCATGAAAACAGCTGGATGTCATGTCACACAAACAAGGCTTCTGCTGCCATGAATGAGCAGACTTTCTTCTTTTATTGGGAGTCATAAACTTCTTGTGTTGTGACACTTTTGCTGTCATCTGTTCTCTCTGGATTCTGTGGACTAATTTCATGCTGCAGCAACATGAAAGCGCAGCACTGTAGGAGCAGTCATAATGATCCTAAATTTCTGACACTGATAAAAAAAAATGTTTATCTACAAGACTGTTAGATTTTTTTGGGCTGTCCAGACGAAAGATTCTAAGTTTAAATCCAGCTTAACTTGATGATTGGCTGGTCTTTAAAGGCTAGTTGTTTTTGCTAAGCTTTAAATGATTGTTATGAATAATGGAGTGTTAACTATGCAAGGAAAGTTTTATTAACTGGTGCAACTGTATGCAAATGTTCAGCTCTTTAATTTTGTACCTGATTGAACAGTTGAACAGCAGGATTCCAGTAAGTAAATATTGAGGCCACTTTAGAGTGAAAGCTAGACAAATGGACTAGCATTTATATACTACTGGTCTAGTCTTACTGACAACTCAAAGCACTTCAGACGACAAGACCCGTTTAACCAAAGATTTAGGGGATTATTCTTTACACTTAAGGGACTTTATCTGAATCTCAACCATTAGAGTCACTAAATACTTTAAAAAGCATGTTTTTGGACTGTGGAAGGCAGCTGAAGTACCAAGGAGAAGCACACAGGCACAAGGAGGAAAGGCAACGTCCACACGCAAAGACCCAAGCTAGGGTTCAAACCATGAACTTTCTTCATATGTGGCAATATTACCAACCACTGTGTCACTGACATTTTTTTTGCAGTAATAACAATAAACACAGTCACTAGTTGTGGCATTGATGGCTAGATCTACAACCATCTAAGATGATCTTCTGTAGGTCTGTTCATGAGTTTGAATGAAAGGAGCAAAAGCTGCTAAAGGAGAAAGTTTAGACACATCTGTCATCAAGACTCAACTCTGTCAGATTTATTTTACAGAAACACTGGTAACACTTCAATAATGTCCCAGTGCTTTCTAAATGTAAGCTAAGATGCCGTCACACCAGGCTTTAGGGCCACTTGTTATTGTCCCAAATGCTGAGAAGCACTTTAAAGCAAAGCATGACATTTTATTTAAAACAGTTTTTCAAACATGATCCCATAACTGTTCTTTAGAGATATGAGAAACACCAGTTCATCAGTACACAGATCTGATGAAGATGTGATTTACAACAGTCTTTTACCGAGTCATGATCCTGGGATTCATTTTCAATGACTCGTTTAGGCTCATATTTGTTTATTCTTGTATTACAGTAAAGATGAACAGCCATACTCTCTTGTTAATTAACAATCTCCTTCAAAGCTGAGGTCAAGTCAGGGTAGTTGTACTGAAATCCAGACTCCAAAGTCCTCTTAGGTATGACTTTTTGGCCTTGAGTAAGGACCACGGCCCTCTCCGAGCCCAACAGGGCATTCATGACAAAGCCAGGTACAGGAAAGATGGTGGGCCGCCCCAAGACCCGACCCAATTCTTTAGTGAATTCGTAGTTGGTGTTGAGAGCCGGTGCGACTCCGTTGAACACTTGTGGTGATGAGGAGGGTGGAGCATCAGCAGGTGGCTCCAGTGCGTGGACAATGATTCCTGCCAGGTCTGAGACGTGGATCCAGGGAAATGGCTGTCTTCCAGAACCCAGGGTACCCCCGAGGCCGAGCCAGAAAGGCAGCAGCATCTGCTTCATGGCGCCACCATCACGACCCAGCACTGCCCCTGGTGGATGCATGGAAAATAAGAAACCACAGATGTTTTTCACTGCAGCCATTTTAACTTGTCACAGGTGTTTAATGATGGCTGCATTTTTTCAATGAGAAGTCCTACTATTATGCAAGCTGGCTCACAGTGATAATTTACCGGGACACTCTTTATAACTGAGAAACCATTAGTTCTAGCTTATGCTCTCCATTCAGTCAATCTAGTCAGATTATCTGCTGTGAAATGGCCCACGAGGTAAAATTTCAATTCATGCTAGGAAAAGTGGGGGGAAAAAAGTAATACAGAGATGAGATACTTTAAACCTTCACATGTTGTGTATGCATGTACAAAATGCAAAATATCAGCAGACTGATGGTCTTTTAAAGTTTTTCTTTGGACGCTGGTAGCTTTTTCACTCTTTTTAAGTCTAGTTCTTGTACCTGATCATCTTCAAAGGAAAGGGTTTATTTTTTTATTTTTGTTAAACCAGTTACCACTGACCTGCGAATCATTCAAGCACGAAAAAGGCACCCAATTCAAGAAATGAACCAGTGTTTTTAAAATGTATCCTTGGGCACTTGGTTATTAGCAGCCGGTCACAAAAACACAATTTTTTCCACATTTCTTTAAGTCGATTTAGTCAATCCCTGAAAAATGCCAAGGATTACACAATTTGAAAGGCATAAAAATTGTATTTTGGGTGATTCCAAAAGAACTATGAGCAGAAAACTTGGTATATCTTGACATGGTATGCAGTGCGTCTTACAAATTATGAAGAAACTAGACAAAGGAAGGACAAAAGAAGAAGTGGCAGGCCTAAAGAAACGATCTACAGCAGACGAACAGTATCCAGCAAAGACCTTACACAGGACCAGAGAGATGCATCTGGCCCTTCATCTGATCCATTTAGACAGATTCAGGACGGACAATAAACATAATAAACATAAGCATGTGCTGTATACAAACCAGGCCGGATGATGACTTGTTTGGTGGTTTTTGCCATATTTTCAGGAAGTAGTGCTGCGGCCTCCCACTCTTTCACAAGTCTTGAGAGAAGGTCAAACGGAGTCCATTCACTGTCTTCTGAGTATTGAGCTGTTAGACTGGGTTTGTAGCAAGCTGTGTCATGAAAACAAACAAAAAATAAGCAATAATAGAAAAATTACTATCTATATTATCAATGAGTTCATCTGATCTGCTGTGGTGAGTAGAATCTCACTTTTTAAATGCTTACCTACACCTGACACCAGCACCCAAGAGTGAGGAGGACTGGAGGAAGCAGCAACGGCTTGAGAGAGAGCTTTAGTTGTGTCAACGCGACTGGAGAACAAGTCTTTTTTGTAGCTTTCGTTCCACCTTCAAAACAGAACACGGGGGAAAAAAAACAGTGGCAATGCCTGTAAATGCATTAAAATACTGCAGATATTAGGATGGACTCTATGCTTATTTATTTCTCACCATCGCAGTGGGTTCAGGAGATTCTCTCCAGCCAAGTTGACAGCACCCTCACACGGTGGGAGACCCTGAGACTCCAGCTCACCCTGCAGGAGCAGAGAGGAGTAAACATTAAGATGTTTAGAAATGTCAATGGATCTGGAGACTATCCCCTTTTCACATTTATCAGTTTGTACATCTCAGTCCTTCCAGCCATCAGGCATCAGTTCTACTATGATGTTTTGTTAACTGTGATGAATCAACAGGTCCTAAAATAAGCTTCAGGTTTGCCCCTTTCCTTTAGTGTCTGCTTTGTTATTGTTACTTTGTATTAACTTTAGGTCATACCCATGTTATCGTCCCTGGACCAGGCTGGCGGGATATCAGTGTCACCTCATGACCTTTGTCCCTAAGTAGGCGGGTCAGCTCACGGCCAATGAAGCCAGATCCCCCTCCTACAAGAAACACAACGAACAGAGAAATCAAAAGGAACAAACTGAAAAACAAAAGCCGCACACTTCCTCCAACTTAGAAACTGTGAATCTTACAAGTGTGTAAAGAAAGTACTGTATAAAGATTTAAAATAACATGTCACATTTGACCTCTGACCTCTACTTCAGGTAAGGCTAATGCAAAGCTATATGGAATTTTTTAAAACTATGTTTCTCACTGCTGTTGTTTGTATTGGCAACATACAGCTACATAAGGAATAATATATGAGCATTCTAAATATCAAATTACCTCTGACCTCTTCTTCAAGGTCAAATAAGGTCAAACTTTGATAAAATGTACCTTTAAAACAGCTTAAAATGCTACTGTCTTGTTTGCATTGGCAACATTTAGGAAATGATACTGGTAAATGGGGACTGTAAATATCACACATATAATTTGTATCCAAATTTCATGTCACATTTGACCGATGACCTCATTTTACATTTCACATCTACCTTTCTTTCTAATTGACCCCAAAATGTATTCATGTTACTGCACTACAAACTCCTTAAAGTACATTTTAAAAGAAGAAAATTACATGAATATATATAAAATACAATACTATTCTCTTAAAAGAAAATAAATATTCCAGACAGTGGAATTTTCCTTACTTGCTTTGTTGGAGGTTTGCATTCTCTGGGTGCTTCTTCTTTTAAAATTACACTCATTTAATTTTTTTGTATTTCTTTTTATTTTTTAGAACTTATTAAGATATTTATTTATTTATTTTATCATAACGTGCTTTTTTTAATTGAACGTTTTACGTTTACGTAACTGCTGTAACAAAGGAAAGTAGCAACTTTCAAAAAAACCCAAAAACTTTTTACTCATGATGTTCAGGGGGCT
This sequence comes from Etia nguti, assembly GCA_015106755.1. Lineage (NCBI taxonomy): Eukaryota > Metazoa > Chordata > Actinopteri > Cichliformes > Cichlidae > Etia > Etia nguti. The sequence goes on from VUQG01017257.1 coordinate 59,772, forward strand.
TTGGGTCAACTTTATTCTCGTTTTTGCAGTTTAACTAACACAGAAATATTTCTGTTATTTAGCCAATGTTTACTGATGTAAATAAAGGGTGAAAATAACTAACTAACTAACCAACCAACTAAATGAATACATAGAAACGCTTTAAAGTTATTAAAAAAAAAAAAAAAAAAATATAAAAAATAGATAATTAAAAAAAAAAAAAAAAAAAAAAAAAA
>VUQG01017259.1:0-13039 GCA_015106755.1 Etia nguti
CCCGTGTTTTTTATTTTCTTATCTTAATAGACGGAGCAGCAGACCATAAATGTGTGCGTAATGCCGATGCCGATATGAATCGGCCCTGACTCTTTGTCCCCTCCGCGCTATTTATCAAAGCGCGGAGGGGACAAAGAGTCAGGGCCTTGATACCAGACTCCACCAGGCTGACTGAGAAATGTCAGCCCGGTCACTGACACATACACCTCTGGCCACAAGAGGGAATTCGAGGTCACGGTGAATGTGCCGCCTGTAGCTAAACTCCTTCAGGAGAAAGTGTCCTTCTTGTTATTAATTGGCTCCACCAAATCACCCGGTGGTGTCCCTCGGCGTGCTCACGTGAGTCACAGTGAGGTCGTCTCTGGCGCGTCAAAGACAAATCACAACGAATAACAAATACACGAAGCAAGTGCATAACCGCGCTTAAGTTGACGAATTGAAGGTGAAATGGGAGATTAAACACACATCCAAGCGTGCACGACACACAGGACAGGTAGGCGAATGTGTGCCACGGTGTGAATGCGTGGCGAGACATGCTGGGTTGCTCCACTTACAGTTGCGAGGGCCGCAAACTTTTCAAGGCTCTCTGCGAGACTTTTAATTAAAAACCTTGCTCGAGGAGCGTCAGGCAAATATTAATGTAAAATGATGCATAAAATCCACAAAACAATGACGTGTGTAATTTTCTTAATTTCCTCCCTGGCACGGTTCCCTTTGAAGATTAAAATCATGTTTCGTTTCATCCCGGTGGGGTTCTAATTGGTTTTGCGCATAGCTGGCTGAGGAGAGTATTTTGAATACCGATTCTAATAATAGCTTACGTCGCATTCTTCTCGTTAACAACTTTAGGTGAATTAATAGAGCGTGGAATCCATACTATGAGAATCAAACTGGAATAAATATCACTCGGGTGCTCTCTTTCACCCTTCCCGCTGCGCCACGGAGGATAAAAGCAAAACTAAGTGACAGGCGAATCGTAGCTGGGGGCATCACCACCTCCACTCTTGAAATGAGCCTGTTCTGCCAAACATCCACGGGGCGGCAGTCATGATCCATCTGAAAAGAATCGTGTCTTCAATTCAGGAGGGATCCCAAGAAAGTCTACTCGTGTCAGCTATCAGTGACTTCTATCATAACCGACATCGTTTAGATGAAATTAAAAATAGAGCCACACGGAAATGATCGTTAACATGAATACCCTTCCATTAACTCTGACATGTCTTCCCTCTGCAGCTGAAGCAGCCAAACACAGACTGGACTCTCACGAAGAACCAAAACTCCTCTATTAAAAGGTATCATTCTGACCTTTGACCTGATATCTGTAGAGCAGCATTATGCCCCCCCCCCACCAAGTATGTGCTCAATAATACTCTGAAGCATACAGTCTGCATAAAAAAATGCTCATGTCAATATGATTTGCATTTTCATATATATGAGTCAAAGGTGTTGTTACACAGACTTATTTTGTTTGTAGTTACAATTCCATAAACATGGATGGCACCCTCATGCGAAAAGTCATGCATGCAGACCCAGAAAACTATGTCACCTCCATGGCACCTGGACAATACTGGACCTGGGGTACTCACATGAGAGGCATGAAAGGTGAGAGAGGCCAAATGCATTCCTGCTTATGTATGCATATGCAGTATTTCATCTAGACTAGTTTAATATTCTACACGCAGCACATCCTCGTTCTTTAATGTTTTGACTTTTTTTTGTTATTCCCTTAACTCACTTGTTGCTGATGGCTTACCTCATCCTCACTAAACTGACCACTAAACAGATCACTGCTCCTTTTACTGCATTTATTCATTTACAGTCCTTACAGCATTTTTTTTTAAAGCTGTAAAGACATAAGTCAATATTGAAAAATAAGCAGTTGTTTCTTCTCTCCTTTCTCCTCATGTTATAGATTATAAGATGTCTCCTTCACCCAGTGGGATCCCCTCTCACCCCTGGACTCCTCGGTGTACACCTCCTCCCCAGCAGCAGCAGCCTTCGATCCCCTCCCACCCACACCCACACCCGCCACCCGATTACCACCACAATGTGTACATCCCTGGGACGCCATCAGGCTTTTGCACCCTGAGGCCCGCCGCACAGCGAAGTGACCTAGATGTCCACAATTCCTTTTCTACTTTTGGCAAGAAGCGACGTCTCCAGATGTCGCCCCAGGGAGAGGCTGCAATCATAAATAATGACCTGTACAATGACTGACTTTTCAATAACTGCCCTAGTGGATGATTAAAAAGATGGATAACCTCATATGAAAACAGAGGTAGAGCCTATCCAGTACATAAATTAATGAACATATGATTTATAAGTGGTATGAAAATAGAAAGAGAAAGAGGAATAATGAATGGACAATCTGTTTTGCAGAAGGATAATGAAGGTCTGATGGCTATTTATGTGACATGCCACTGCAACATTGTCAGCATATGTGTCTGTTTTTATTATTAGAATTATCATTATTATTATTTAGACAATCAAACTGGAGCAGCAGTTACATCCAAAATGGTTTTCGAAAAGCATTCGTGGACAATAATTTTGCACATTCTTATGAATTTATATTTTTTGGTTATATGAAAAAGAAAATGTGCTTTTCCTTTTTGTATCTTTGTTTGCTAACAGAGCTTGTGTGAATATGACAAACAGTAAGTATGTATATGCAAGCTGCACCATGAAGCAGACTACTGTAATGACAGGGGAGGGTTCCTTCCTTTACACATGTACTGTATACATTTATGAAAATAAAGTATTTTTTTCATATGGCCTTCCTCTTTTCTTTCAAGCAAGTGTTTGTGACCTGCTGTAATTCATAAAAAACAACCCCTGCACCAAAATGCAGATTCAGTCGATGTGCACACATAAATGATTTAGATGTAAGTTTTCCAGATCTATGTTTAATTAGCTTGAGTTAATTATTTTGAGGTGAAAAAGTTCCAGAGCTACTCGTACATGGGTGAAAAGCTTTTCGCCTTGGTAAGCTGTTTTCCACGGTGAGGAATAAACATAGTAAAATGCTAACATATGCTAATTGGAGTGCTTGCATTTCCATTTGCCCGCAGAGAATAGTGGGGTTCATTAACTGAACAAACAGAACCTCCTCTCTCGAAATATCACTTTAATTAAGACCACGAACACGAATACATGGGAGGAAAGGGAAAGGATTGGTGGTGGGGGGGCTCTTAACTCCAAATGCCACACCTGAATCTAAGCAAGGGGGCCTGTGGCTTCTCTCTCTATGTATGCCCTTTTATTTCTTTCTTCTCTGGGAATTAGTTCACAGCATCAACAGATGGGAGCTGGCCACTGGCCAGAAATGAGCAGGGTAATTAGGTTGTCCTATGGCTCAGATTGAAAATAATGTCGTTAATAAGGAAATGGGTGTCCATAGAGAGCATGGAGGGGAGCAGACTAACCTTCTCTGTAGTAAGGTGATCCACAGGGACAGTGGAAGGGGCAGCCATATTTAGATCGGCTTGGCTCAAACACGGCTTAAACACGTTCAGAAACGCCAAATTCATGTATATAAAATAGATCACATACATATCCAGCTTCTTTTAAAGCCATCAACTGGTGAAATTGTAGTGAAATTATAAAATATGTAATCTCAACGTTTCTTCTCTTACAGCATAGCAGCACTTGTAACGCAGATAAACTCGCTTCATTTCTCACATCATTTAACCATTACTGTGGGTCGCACTGGGAGCTGTCCATTGTCATAGTGCTGAAACTGCTTTGTCCATTTGTTCCTTTAAATCCAACTGCAATGTTTTCTGTTGTCCACCAGAGGGCGCGTCGAACACGGTGCAGCAGGCTGGATTTAATGTTTTCACAGCAGCCTTTCACATACATAAATCATGACCCCTTAAGACCTTTTTTTCTTTTCTTTAATTTTTAAGCAGTGGTAAGAAAACAAACAAAGAAATTTTATGCAAGTAAAATACAAATAAATTACATATCCCCCCCCCTTTCAATGTCAGTGGTAGGTTTATCTAAAAAATACTAATAATGCAACAACATAACATAAGACGAAAACACTGTTACAACAACCTTGCATTCATTAATTTTAAAAATGCACTACAGTGTTAGATGAAGCAACTGAATGTTGCAGCTTGCTGTGGTGAAGAGCTTTAAATACTGTTGATTACATTAATCTCTGTTTTTTAAATCTTTTTAATTAACCACATCTTACTCTGCAAACTAACTACTACAGTTCCCCCCCCCCAAAAAAAAAATAAATAAATAAATAAATAAATAAATAAAATCAGTTGAGTAAAAAACACACAATTACACAAAGAAACATAGATGAAATGTGGTCTAAATACTTAAGTAAATGACAGGTGCCTCCAAACAGTACTTAGCAAACTGTAAGTAAACTGTAGTTCAGATAACATACTTCAGTTACATTTCATTACTACTTCAGGAGCATCATGGCTCTGATAATTTTGCATGCCTACACATGTAATGATTAAATAACTCAATCAGAAGTAATTTCCCTGATCTTTTTTTTTTAGTGTTATCCAAATTTTTTAGTTAAAACAAGAAAGAAAAAATAAACAAACAAACAAAACCCTCATGCTTGAACTATTCTGAGACAATTTTTCTACAATATCTCATGCTGGCATTTTATTGTATCCGAATAATGATCTCCATTAAAATACAACACACTTTAATACATGAATTTACAGACTCTTATATATTTATATATTATAGATATTGAAATTTGATTAATTTATGATCACAACATTTTCACAGTAAATATACTGACCAGTTTTTCACAAAATAGTTCCCCAGCAGAGGGCATCATTGAGTAAGAATTATTTTATTGATCCACTTTTTTTATACTCTTATCCAACTCACGGAGAATTGTTCCCTTCCACACAAAACTTGTTGGGCAGAAAATATAACAGAAAATATTTTATTTTGTAAAGTTATTAAGTGTGGGGCTGGGCAGGTACAAAGGACTTAATGTAGAACTATAGCAAAAACAAAATAAAAAAACAAAATCTGGCTAAATGCATTAACACTGGAGGTAGAGGACACCATGTAATGTACAAACAAAGCAAACAAACAAACAAAAAATCTGTTGGAATCTCAGTGGGAGTCATACTATCTGTTGCATGGGCCCCCACTGTTGCTCATTTTTTGTGTCTCTGAAGCCCTTTATGACTCGTGTCATAAAGCACCAGGCTTTCTTGATTTGTATAAAGAAAGCCTGGTGCTTTCTTGATACAAAGCAACATGAAAAAGCAAATTAAAAAAAAGCTATAATAAAATGTAATAAACCTTTGGCAGTCAAGGAGTACTACCAGTACTACCACAAATATCAGTGAGCCACCCCTTTTATGTGTAAGATGGCTCCATGCACATTTTAAACTTAATTTTCAATCTGTAAGATAATTAAATAAACGTAAGGATCATTTCCATCAAATCTGACTTTTTATATCAAGTGTGCATGGATTTTTTAAATATAAAGTTGTGGTTTCAAATAAAAAAATGTTTTAAATAAAGCATTCAAAACCATGAAACTACAAAAAGTAGTGACTCAGACACATTCACATTCTAGTGACCAGTGCTGTTTCCAAATTAGTTTCATCTTCAACAAATCTAAAGTTATTTTGACCAAGACAATTTATTAAAGAAATTCAGGTTTCACATTTTTAGAGGCATTTTCTAGGCAATCCTTACAGTGTATGTACAAAGGCAATGGCATTTTAAGCGGTGATTGATTATAAAATAATACATGTTGAATTAACACAAAAAGCTACAAAAAGTGACGATTACAGTCGAGTGTGACCTGCTTAAAGCACCACAAACAGGCCTAAGAGCATCTATAGTTACATGCCAGACTCACCTAGTCCACTTGTGGGACCAGAAATAATAGATAATCAGATAACTGGGGTTAGAGTGTTAGAGGCTGTCATGATCACTGGCACTGCTTTTGGCTCTTTTAAACACAGGGCTCGCCTCATCATGACGAACTGTCAGTTTAGGTCTTCAAGGGAAACTTAATGCAAACTGTGATGTAATCCAGTATCAGTACAGAAGGCAAACCATAATACCCGGGCCGGTGATGTGTAGCTCTCTTTCTCCTATGAAAATGACGATCTATATACAGTGGAAGTGGGAATCTTTTTTAATGTTGGATTAATGTAGGGTAGCAGAAACTGGGATAATGAAAGAAAGCCACAAGTTATATACAGTACAAAGCACAGATGAGCATGAATTATTCTGTTTCTGTAATTTTGCAAGAGCCTGGTGCTCAGTACATAAAAATATATCCAGCAGATCTGTTGTGTCTAAAGGTGATTAGAAACTGCAGATAGAAGAGATACCTGATGATTTTAAGATTTTCAGTAGTAAAGTACACTACACTTTGTTCTGCACTGTGGAGCAACACCTTGAGCAACAGAGCTCAAGGTATTGGAACAACCTTCAGATGCTTTACATGAACACCAGTGTGAGCGAGTGTCAGAATAAAAATGAACAAAAATGAGCAACAGTCAAGAACTGGAGTGTTTATTCTTGCAAGGGAGCAAAAGCATGAAATAAAAGGTTTCATTCAAGTGCTGGGGGAAGTCCCCAGTGAGCTTTTTATTACATTTTATCAATCCCATCCTTCTTTGCCTTAAAACTGTCGCATAATAACACTTTTCCTTCTACGGGCTTCTGACAGGAACAGTTATGAGTGTACTTTAATGAGCAGACAATAATTTTTTTGCAACCTGGGCATACTTCCAGGCACTAAGTGTACTGCGTGTATCCTTGACTATCATACAGCTCACACTAATTAGAACATTGCATAACATATTTTTTCCATCAGTGAGATCTGTCTGTGGATCGCAGCTTGTACTCTGGCTTGCAGAGTACAAAAGTCAGACTGAAAGCAGGAACATAACGGTGCATGATAACTGTGTGGAAACATTTCACATACACAGCCAGTGGTGGAAAGTAAAAAGCTGACCTTAGTTTACCTTTTTGTCAAGAACTTTCACAAAACAGTAATCTAAAAGGAGAAGAATTGCACGGTGCCAGATTTTGCTAAGGCAGCTGCAGTAAACTCTCACACATGCTGTTTATCTTTCTCTCTTTCTGCCAACTGTTAACATCCTTTGATTGAGAGTATCACTCTTTCCTGATTCCAACCAGTCAGACTTTGCCACTACTTGTCTGTAAGCCAGCAATTAGTCCGCTGTAAAATGACCTCCCTCTGCTGCTGTCAGCTGTCATTTCGGTGTCAGATCAAGGTGGGACGCACATCTCCTCCACACATTTCACCTCCAGGTTTCATCACAGCATCCTCTCACTGATTACATCACACCCATCCACATTTTCATCATTGTTCTTCACCCCTAATGCACTGCTCAAGTGTGTAGCCTTGTGGAATTCCTGTGGTAAAATCTAGTAAACACTTGACTCCACATAAACTTCAACTGTTACTTATTGTGCATGTTTTACCCTGAAAGACTTTCTGTTATTTGAGCCTCCTTAGATTGAAGGCTGTTTTCTAAACTACTATTAAGTTAAACGCATACCATGTGTTTGTTTTAGTCCAATACATACTTCAGCTTCACTACAATTTGGTTGCTATCTTGTAGAGATCAACTACATGTGGATTTCTTGACTGTTTCAACTTTACAGGCACAAAAAACATGTTTTAAACTTTTAAAAATTAATATAAAAGCAAATGAAAAAAGTCACAAACTACAAACTGTAAAGTGACATCTACTAGTACAGGTCATTTGCCAGCTTAGGGCAGACAGTAGTAGGCTGGCGTCAAGTAGTAACAGCGTCAACAGGTTTGTGTATAAAGGCATAGAAAGCTAGAAAGGTTTATGTCTTTATTATACAATCATATACCTCAGTAATGTAGGAGCTGTTATATACAGCTGTTTTAAATCATCTAGTGGCATGTAAATAAAATAAAGACATGCTAACTTAAGGATAGTAGATTGTTTTATCCTCCATGATTTATTCCCTTGTTATAAAGATCTCAGACAATATTTGAAATGAATCCTTTGCTATTATAAAACAAACAAACAACTGTCTTTTGAAAACATGCCTGATGAATGAGAGATGTTTTAGGATAAAGCGCACAGTGCTGCGGGTGCGCTTGTGTGTGTGTTTGGGGATGTCCTTCCATGCGTCACTGCCATGCGAGGTCGCAAAGCTGATTTCAGAGCTGAAAAATTTAATGCGCTGTGTTTACCGTGTATCACACGGTGTCACTGTTGACCACTACAGCACACTACCTCTGCTTCTCTGAAGTCATGACACACCCATTTGTAAAGGCAGAGGACACAGCTTTCTTAAATGGGCGCTTATGATTATTTATACACAGAACCTTAATTCATTTATTTCTATTTTTTTCTGGATTTTGGAAAAGATATTCTGTGAAATCTTAAGAATCACAGACATAAAACGGCTTTTAGGATCTGGCTTATTTTTTTCCTGCAAAGGAAAAGATGAGATTTTGCATTGCCGTCTTTGTCTTGTGTGCAGCATGGCCACCTGCTTTGTCGGTGACACGGTACTCCATACCGGAGGAGAAGGAAAAGGGATCTGTTGTAGCTAATCTGGCTGCAGATCTGGGACTTGAGCCTGGAGGTTTGGCGCAACGAGAGGTAAAACTTGATATTTTTTCCAACAAAAAATACCTAGATTTTAACAAAAAGACGGGCGAACTGTACATCGTAGAAAAAATGGACAGGGAATATCTTTGCCCGGCGAAACCCGCGTCCTGCTTTTTAAAGCTCGATGTGATCATAGAAAGCCCCTTACGTATCTTCAACATCGAGCTTGGAATAACGGACATAAACGATAACGCTCCACATTTCCGACGGGACAGAGTAGAGCTCGACGTTTCAGAATCTGCAACGCCGGGCGAGAGGTTCTCCCTTCCCAACGGCGTGGATCCAGATGTTGGTATAAATACAATTAAAACGTATAAACTCAGTGTTACTGAACACTTCACAATCGAAATTCAGACAGGTAGCGACGGAACTCAGTATGTAGACTTGGTGTTGACCAAATCGTTGGATAGAGAACAGATTGCTGTTCATAATTTAATACTGATTGCAGTGGATGGCGGTGTCCCGGTGCGCTCTGGCACTGCTAATATTATTGTAAGAGTACAGGATACAAACGATAATCCTCCACGGTTTGATAAGCAGACTTATACAATTAACATGACGGAAAACACCCCAATAGGGACCTTAGTGATGAAGCTCAACGCCTCGGACCTTGACGAGGGTTTGAATTCAGAGATTGTGTACTCATTCACCCTTTACACGTCGGAGAAAACACAAGAGGCATTTTCACTGAATCATAACACTGGAGAGATAACTGTGAAAGGAACTATAGACTATGAAGATATGAAATTCTATGAGATGCACATCGAGGCCAGAGATAAAGGCACGCATCCCTTGCTTGGTCAGTGCAAAGTGGTGGTTAATGTGACGGACATGAATGATAATTATCCAGAAATCACCATACAGTCTGTTAAAAACACAGTGGAGGAGAACGTAGAAGTAGGAAGTGTTATTGCACTTGTAGACGTAAGTGATAGAGACACGGGAGATAATGGAAAAGTAAGCTTAACTATACATCAACTCATGCCCTTTACTATTAATAAATCTTCAGATCGACCCATGCATTACAAGCTCATCGTGTCCGAGCCTTTAGATCGCGAAACAGTACCTGAATATGACATCACTCTAATTGTAACAGACGCAGGGACGCCACCTTTATCTGACAATGAAACAATAACTGTCCATCTGCTTGATGTTAATGACAACGCGCCACAGTTCCCCCAGTCATTTTATACTATACGTGTCATGGAGAATAACGCACCCGGGGCCTTGCTCAGCTCTCTCACTGCCTTTGACCCCGACCTCCATGAAAACCAGTATCTAGTGTATTTCATAATAGAGAAGGAGATAGCCAACACCTCCATGTCCATGCTGTTCTCCATCAATCCAGAGAACGGTAATCTTTACGCACTCAAAACCTTTGATTATGAGATCGAGAAGGAGTTTCTGTTCCACATCGAGGCCAGAGACTCTGGCTCTCCTCCTCTCAGCAGTAACGTGACCGTCCACATCATTATTGTGGACCAGAACGACAACGCTCCAGTTATTGTGTCTCCGTGGCGTGCACACGGCTCTGTGGTGGAGGAAAAAATCCCCAGATCCACTGATAAAGGCTCCCTGATTGCCAAGGTGATAGCCTTAGATACAGACTCTGTGCACAACTCTCGGATCACCTACCAGTTTCTACAGGTGACTGATGCCACCTTGTTCAGTCTGGACCAATACAACGGAGAGATCCGGACTATGAGGATGTTCAGTTACAGAGATCCACGCCACCAGAGACTGGTTGTTGTTGCCAAGGACAACGGAGATCCTGCTCTCTCTGCTACAGTCACCATCAAGCTGACCACAATGGAGACTGTTGTTAAAGCCTACTCTGACATGACTGAGGAGCCTCTGGAATATGACATCTTCTCAGACATCAACCTGTATTTGGTCATCGGTCTGGGCTCGGTGTCATTTCTGCTGCTCATCACCATATTGGTGACCATTGTGATCAAGTGTCAGAAACCCAAGCCTAGCAAAGCAGCTCCTCCCTCCAGGAACAGTGTGATCAGTGAGAGGAACTCCACCATCGCAGACTCCACTCTGGTCTCCAACGATGCCTACTGGTACAGTCTGTTTCTAGCAGAGACCAGGAAAGGAAAGCTGGTGGTTAGACAGCCTCTGCCAAAGGGCTCCAGGTACATTGTGTCCAGCATACCAAGAGGGACAGGACTGACAGACACTAGTGAATCAGCAGCTTCTACTCTGCAGGTATGAGAAAAAAAGACACTTAAAGACACTTTCGGCACGGATATATAAATCTTTTGGTGCACTTTTATGAAATATAGCCATAAAGAAACATGTTGAACAGAAAATTTCATAAAATGTTTTTTCTTTTTTTCAACTTTGAAATGTTAAAACCCCTCGTATGTCTCCTTTTTAGCATCCAAAGGTGGATCTATTGTCTAAAGAAAAACTCCCAAAACTCATAGCTTAAAAGGTTGGAAATTTGCACCGAGACATAGTGTCTCCATTCTGATTCTGGTCAAAGCTCTTATTTAGATATAGTTTGAGCGTTATCAAATTTGTTTTTATTAAGAGTTGATATTTATAACCTTTGCATTGTTTGGATAACACTTAAATATGGGTGGATTGTAACAATAATTATAATCACTTACAACAGAAAGTCTTATTAAATTGTTGGGATTGTAGTTTTCATAAGTCGATGCTTGAAAGTCAAATGCAGAGTCACTTGTTATGTTTTTATGTTTTACATGATACGATTTTGCCTATGTTTAAATAAAATTAAATATCAGTATAACAAACACGAAGAATATAAACTACAGTGAGAAAACAGAATAAACAGGAAGTATATTCGCAGTATGAAATTCATATCTTAAAGCAAGCAAAAATATAATTAAAGTATTTCATAATATTATTGTTTTTTGTTTAAAAAAAAATACATTTCTAGTTGTTTATGACTTCGTAAAATTCTCTAAATACTGTTGATGTCGCTGCTCTTCAGTAAAATCTAATCAGATGTGACGTCATAATTCTCATGATACTTTACTGTAGGCGTTGTAGACCACATATTTTACGCGAGGCTCGGAAGACAGCGGCACAAATATCTATTCCCCAGAAAGTATCCTGTTGCTTTTCGTCAGACATTTGAGGATTACTTCACCGTTTCTGGACATAGAAGAAATTATAAGATTTGAAATACGCATTCTTTTCCTCAATGGCTCACCGTAATCTCCAGTATTCACGAAAATGGTATGTCTCAGTATTTCTTTTTCTTTTTCCCATCATGAATGGGGTATCGACAGTCACCCATTATTCGGTTCCTGAAGAAATGGACGAAGGTTCTGTTGTTGCAAATTTAGCAACAGATTTGGGATTAGATATAAGAAGCCTGAGTAACAGAAAAATGCGCGTTGACGTTGTAGGCAATAAAAAATATCTTGACATCAAAAAAGACACAGGAGAGCTCTTTATTCTGGAAAGGATAGACAGAGAGTTCTTATGTCCTCTAAAGACCGCCACGTCTTGCTTTCTTAAATTAGACGCTTCCGTTGAGAATCCAGTGCGAATGTTTAACATTGAGGTGGAAATAACGGACATTAATGACAACGCTCCACATTTTCGGAGGGGGACGATGCATTTGGACATTTCTGAATCAAGTCCAGTGGGGGAGAGATTCTCACTGAATAATGCTGCAGACCCAGATGTTGGAACAAATTCTGTGAAAAATTACCATCTGAGCTCAAGTGATCATTTCTCAGTTGAAATTCAGACCGGGAGAGACGGGACAAAGTTTGCAGACTTGATTTTGAAAAAATCTTTAGACAGGGAGAAGCAGGCTGTTCACAATCTAATACTCACTGCTGTGGACGGTGGAGTCCCCACCCGCACAGGTACAGCCAGCATCATTGTTCGCGTGCTTGATGTCAACGACAACGCTCCTTCTTTTGAAAAAGCAAAATATGTCGTAGATGTGATGGAAAACTCTCCAATTGGCAGTCTAGTAATTAAACTGAATGCCACTGATTTAGATGAAGGGTCCAATTCTGAGATTGTTTATTCATACAGTTTGTATACATCAGAAAGGACCCAAAAGATGTTTAACCTGAATCCAGAAAATGGTGAGATCAGAGTGAAAGAGATGATAAATTATGAAGATTTAAAACTTTATGAAATGGAAGTTATAGCCAGTGATAAGGGACCTAACTCATTATCTGGACAGTGTAAACTTACAATACAGGTGACAGATATGAATGATAATCACCCAGAAATTTCAATTAAATCATTTCAAAGCCCAATAAAAGAAGACACACCCACAGACACAGTGATAGCTGTAGTTAGTGTCAGTGATAAAGATTCAGGTGATAATGGAATAGTTGATCTTCATATTCCAGATAAGATGCCTTTCAAACTGAGGGAGTCCTCTGATAACTATT
>VUQG01017260.1:0-10211 GCA_015106755.1 Etia nguti
ATTATTTTTTTTTTTTTTTTTTTTATTTTTTTTTTTTTTTTTTTTTTTATATATATATATAAAAATTAAAAAAAAAAAAAAAAAAAAAAAAAAAAAAAAAAAAAAAAAAAAAAAAAAAAAGAAACAAGAAGGTGGCAAAAGAGCAGTGGACTGAGAACAGCATCAAAGAAGAGTGAAAGAGGAAGAGAGAGTAAGAGGCTCCCAGAGCGGGAAAAAATGTGAAGCAGGGGTCACGGTGGTAACCAATAAGGAGAATAATCACATTAGAGGGTTCTTAAGTAAGACAGTAAAGTGTAAATGGAGACTCTAACGACAATGGAGCTGTGACGCTCTCACACACGCTTTCTTTCTGAGTCAACTGATTATATGAGAGTCTCCACCTCTCACAGACTTGCAGGAGCTTTGTCTACAGAGAGCAGTCCATTATTAATGTTATAAAATCATCCCATCATATCCTCATGACTCTCTGCAGGGCTTTTGTCTGGAAGTACAACAATACTGTTCTGTCAGTCTAAAGCACTTCATCCATGATCATTTGTGGAGATGACGGGAAAAAAACCCCCACTTCACTGAAACTTCTGTGTGGCCTCTGAACCCATCGCACATGGGTGGTATTTAGCACATCTTGGACATATTCTTTGAGTCGTGTACTGCTTTGGATAAGAGCGGAGCTACTCGCCTGAAACATCTTGTCTTGTTCAGCGGGCAATCAGTGTATCCTCTGTTTACTTTTCAATAGCGCTCAATTCCATCATTATGAGACGGCGATGACTCCATTATCAGAGACGTGTGATTGGGCCTTTCATCAGCTCTTGGCCACACACTGTGCAAACCATCGCTCCGCTTCTCTCACCATCAATACGTGTGATTTGGTAATAAAACAAAGTGATGGGAAAAACATATTCGTGCTTTCATTTATTTATTTTTAAAGCACTTGAGTCCTCTCGGGCTAATGATCAGAACTGCAATATGCGATTGGCAGTGTTTCTTCAGTGACTATTAAAATATATGCAGCCATATGTGTCATGTTTAAAATATGCAGGTCTGCGGTATGCAGACATGTGTGAACAAACCACACATTTTTATTGGTGTGACTGTGTACTTGATGGATACACATTTTCAGAGGACAGATTAACAGTATATATCCTTTTTATGCTTTAACTCTGTGTGTGTCTGTTTGCATTCTTCAGTGTGAACATGCTTATCAGTTTTCACCATCAACCATTTCTGTCTGTCTCTTTAGTTGAGCAGTTTCCACCCCATAAAAAAAAAGCGACCTCTTCTCCTTTGATCCACCTCCTGCACTGACAGAGGCCTCTTCACGCCGCTAATCAACACCCCCCTCCCCTGTCCTTTTATTAACGCAGACTTTGTGAAGAAACACAAACCTAATAAATAATCCTCCAAAGGCACGTTGGGCTAATTCCTAACATCAGCCACCGATAAGGCTCTATTTGTGTGGGAGCTTGCCATGCTGCACAAAACCACCACTGTCTGACTAAGTAACACACACACTCACATAATTTTTGTTGCTGTACGTTCTAACTCTAATAGATCCTTATCGCTCTTTTTTCCCCCCCTTTCTTTTTCACATTTAGAACTTTAAAGAAAATGGAGCAGTAATGAGGTTTGTTGTCAACCCCCCAACACAGATAGTACGTCTTAAGGCTTTAACGCTGCCATCTGTGTGTCTGTGGGTATGTCTGTTAGGCCTCTGACTCTGCAGTGAAACCACATATTTTTGGCAGAGAGAGAACGGATGCCATGACCGAACCTGGGTCTTTCACATGGCAGCCTGCCAGCTGTCTTCGAGTGAAGCAGAGGTGCTAGATTACTGGAGTGTGTGAGAATTATGAATAAGCTGTGGATTCATACAGAAGCCTTTCCTAACATTTCATAGCGAGAGAGATCTCGTGAAATTGTAGAAATGATAATGTGATACGCTTCCTTTTCAAACAGGATGTTGTTGTAAGATATACACTATGGGAGATAAAAGCTGATTTTTTGGTTTGTTTTTGGTTGGGAGTTTTGGGCTGAATTCCACCGGTGCCACTTGATTTCACAACTTAAGAACTTTAAGGGGATGTTAAAGTACCTTTTCCATATTTGAAATACTTTATTAACATCTGAATATACACAGCGTTGATAAAAAAATGAATAAGACTGGATGATGTAGGCAGATGCTGTATGTTTTCTATAATTTTCTTTCAGTTTAAATAATTGCAATAAATACCACATACATTTTCTCAAAAATGCTCATAAATATACTAGACTAAATAATTATACATTTTAAATATAATGTGACTAAGATCACTTCTCTTCATCTCCGTTACAATTCGATCTCCTCACCTGTGTTCTGTTGAAGGCCACACGGGCGAAGACAGCCTGTGAGATGCCCGCCCGTTTTAGCTCGTCCCTCACCCACTGGTAAATCTCAGAGGAAACCTCTGTGTTCGACGCCACCTGTGGCTCCAGAGGCTTGGTGTGGGAGCTGCGGTTGACAGGTGGGTGGTTGAGGTACTGCTGTGACAGGGATTGCTGCGCCAGCAGCCGGTTCACTGCATACTGCTGGTTGAGGATCTGTGCCATCACAAGCTGCTGGTTGACCAGCTGGGGACTGATGGGTGTGGACACCAAGCCCGGGTGATGCAGACCGGGGAGCTGGGGCTGTCGGCCTCCCGTCTGACCACCGTGCGGCGGCGGAGCATGAGGCAGCGGTGGCACCGGCGACGATGGAGTCTGCTCTGCTGTGCTGCCGGGGATCGGCTGCTGCTGCTGGGAGAAACCCAGGTGGTTGTGGTTGTGGTTAGAGCCAGGTGGGGAGAGGTCGGACAGGCCGTCCATTTCCGCTGG
Organism: Etia nguti; assembly: GCA_015106755.1. NCBI lineage: Eukaryota > Metazoa > Chordata > Actinopteri > Cichliformes > Cichlidae > Etia > Etia nguti. Next base: position 2,854 of record VUQG01017260.1, read on the forward strand.
AGAAAGACAAAGAAAAATAGACACGGACAAATGATTACCTTAAATTCCGCAAAGAAAACAGAGGAGGAAAAAACAGGAGTGGAGAATGACGCAAAAAGAAAAACTAGCAGATAGCCATCTAACAATCATGAACATCAGTTTAATGGAACCATAGTCATACTCTCTAATCAGAAGAAATGAAACAGACCCGGTCTGCATCAGATCAAATGTTTGCCTCGAGTCAATCTCAGCCTGTCAGCTTACATTCCTGTTTACATTATATGAGAAGGGAATTCATTTGTGAAGCTTGCACATATCTAAGAAACCAACGAAAAGCAACGGGAGGTTAGAATCTTTCCCCTAACCAGAACTCTCCACTGGCCTCTTCCTCCCTGCCAATGACCGGGTAAAAAAAAGAGAAAAAAAAGAAAAAGATGGAAACGCAGATAAAAGAGCCTCATTGTGTTTGACCTGTGTCTTCCACTAACCATGCCTTCGAAATTAAGTACAGAATGTCTGTGGCCTCATCATGTGAAAAAAAAAATTCGTGTGTGTGTGTGTGTGTGTGTCTGTGTGTGTAGGTACAGAAATGATATGTGCGTGTTTGTGTGTATGTGCATGCACAGGGCAGAAGCAATACAGCTAAATCTGATTCTCTCTTTGCATCCTTAATTCTAAAATAAGGAACACAAGCTAGCCAATATGACATATTTAGGGGAGGATGGTTTAAATATAAAATGTTGGGAACAGCGAAGAGAGAAAGGAGGGGTACATCGGAGGACAGAACGAGTAACCTGAGAAACTGTCCTGTTTGAAATACTAAAACGGTTTTGACTCGAACTGTCTGTGAGAAAAAAAAAAATCTATGTGCCGTCATTTAATGGCATTTTGGAGATTTTTGCAGCATCTCTTGCTTTGGGAATCTTTAAGTCCATAATGGCTGCTGGGGAATATTTTAAGACAGGTTTAAATTATGTGCTTAGAGGATGAAAACAATGATTTAACATTTAAAGTGCTACCCACAACGAAGTGAATGAGCATTTGGAGCAGCTGAATGTTTTCAGGTTACCGCCTCTCTTTAAGGAATTCACATATGCTGAGGCTCTTTGCATGTACTATGCCGAGTGAGTGAGGGGGCAGTATTTAAGAATTCATACGGATGGAAACATTAACACCTCAGAAGTGTGCTGCGGCCTCCACATCCCACAGAAAAGCATCGTATGAGAATGTGAAAAGCATAAATTGCTGTTAAGGGAAGGGGTGGTTTGGGGGGGTGGGGGGTCTTCCACAAGCTGAATTTTTCAGCAGATGAAAGATTAAGTGCATGGATGTTTTCCAAAAATACCCACAATAATCGTGTGTTTGAGCTGCCTGTTTCTTAACTGTCAGCAAGCACAAAACACCCGGCCAAGACGGGTCTATTGAGTGTTTGTCGAAAACAAATGATGTGGAGGGGGGGCAAAAAAAATAGAAATCTTGGTAATAATCACATCTCTTCCCATAATCCCTGGCATTCCCTGGCTCTGATGGTATGGCGTGCCTTTTCACTCATATGTGAATGTGTGTACGTGCGTGTGTGTGCATATGCTCGCTCACACAGACTGCTGGGGGGCATACTCGCAACACACAAACACACAGGCACATGGAGGCATTTCCATGCAAATTGAAAAGAGAAGGGGTGACAGAAGAGCATGGCAGGCCCTGGGAGAAAAAGGCTGCCACAGAAGCGGGAGTCCTCGTGTGGAATCCTGCCACAAAAGAGCCCCGGATTAAACACACAATGGGAATGGGATGTGGGCTGAGGGAGGGAGGGAGTGTGTGTTTGTGACTGGGAGTGAGAGAGAGAGCGAGAGAAAGAGGGAATGAGAAAGAGAGAGAGACACTGACCCAACTCCTGCTCCTATGTTTCCTTCCCTGCGCTCACTCGCTGGCACCCACTTCAGCTGACAGAGAGTACCTGTGACCAGGTACTTGTTCCCCTTGACTTCAGGCTAAAGCTACTCACTGAACGCAATGTGCTGAAGTGAATTTAGAGTCACATAAGACACTGCTTCCAAAACACAAAGGGTTGCTGTGCCCCCCGCCCCTCTCTCTCTCGCAGCCTTCGAGCTTGGCAGCTCACCAGTCTTTTTTCTCTTGCTGCCATTTGTGGCCACATACAACAGCCCATCATAAATACTGAGGTTGGAGTGGGGAAGAAGGTTTTGCCACGGGCATGTGGTGGGCACCTGAGGCTCATGTGCCAAAGTTTTGCGTCTGAGGTTTGGCTAACATGGCGTGCGCGCATGTGAGTTTATCTGAGTGTGTATGAGTACACGCAGAGATGCTATCGCTGCTTCTCTGTGTGCGTACACATCTGTGGTTAGGTTCTTATTAGGATTCGATGTCCTCAGAAAGTATCATAAAGAAGAAAAAACACAACTGCGTAGTAATTATTGCTTTTTTTAAAAGACAAGCATAAATCATTTAGATTGATTTTCAAATTGCAAAGGAACTTTAGGTTTAGTTGTGACCAAAAGGAGATTTCCACGTGTAGCTAGTGGGTTAAAGTTAACAGAGTGATTTTTTTTTTTTAATTGTGACTTTAAAATGACTGTTTTTGGTTTTTGGATCAAGATTAAGATTATAATTGTGATTCAGTTTTTGGGAAGTCTGGTCGTTAACGGCAGTTAAGGTCGCAGGCTGAGTATAAAGGAAAGTTTCTGAAATAGTGACTGTGCGTTTATCTTTGTGTAATAATTTGTATAATCTCATTACGAGAAACAGGTACAAACAAGGAGGATGGCTGTAAGGATCGGGGTTAAGTTTGACGTCACCGTAAGTAATGTTATACTGAGTTTCCACACAATTAATTAATGCCAAAGCAAAGTCCTCTAGAATGTGTGTGTCTGTGTGTGTATTTGTGTGTGCGCCCATGTTGTAACATACCTAGTGCATTGGCACGCGGGCTCTCACGGAGGACACACGTCCCCAGGTACCCCTCCAGCTGGGAGGGTTGACGCATGCCTGAACAGTCAAATGGCGGGGCACGCACACGCACACGCACGCACACACACACACGCACACACACACACAGACACACACAGCATACATTACAGAGTTGTGAGGAAAGAAAGACAGGGTTAAGGCTTTCTAGAATTTGTCTCTCCCACTCCAGCTAAGCAGAAATATGACATTTAAAACATCAGCATTTAAAACTGAGGCCAGACTGGCAGCTGCAGCGCTTCCACTTTTAAGGAACATAAAACCAAAAAGAAAACAATTGTGACAGAAAATGTGTAGGTGTATGCAAGAGAGTACTAAAGTACAGCAGGTCTCGAGTAAATAAAGTTCCCAGTGTATGTTACCACTTTAACTGATGGAGGAAAAAAAAAAAACATCAGATAAGATATGATCACAACACACTATTTGCATGGAAGGCTGTGAAAACATTTTGATATAATATCTGTGTCTATCATCACTGCGAGCAGCAGCAGCACACTGGTAAAGAAAAAAGATAATGTTCAACAGATTGCTAAAGCTAATATCTCAGCATTAAACCAGCTCACAACAGAGCGCTGTTCTGCTAAATCAAAAGACATAAAAATATATCGGCATGCTATCTGCAGCTTGGGTGCTACTGCTATTATATAACCTCATTTCCTGGCAGGTCAAAGGGGATTTTTCTGAGATTATATAAAGCATGTGTTGGTAAAAGTTTGATAAGAAAATCTAATTGAATTTTAGACTAGGCCGGCTGAAGTCATCCTTGCCTTTTGTTCACTCACACACACACACACACAACAAAAAACAAAACTGTTCGGGTCACTTTGGCTCTTGCATTAGTGTTAGTTAAAGCAATAATGGATAAATCAAAGTTAACACTGTGTGTAACTGTAACACTGCCTGGAGTGAGCTTAAATTATTAGACAACAAAATAAAAATGTATTTCTGCTTCACGCAACAGCAGGAAGACAAAGAGACGGTTGGTTAGGGAACATATTGCAATGGTGACTGGTGTGTGTGTGTTTGTGTGAGTGTGTAAATGTGTGTGCAAAGAGACAAAAGTGTGAGCGCCATACTTTGCGCCCCTCCGTTTTGCTTACCCATCATATCTTTTGTCTTCTTGAAATGTTTATACCAGCGCCCAAATTCCTGACACTTCGCCGCCGACACATTTGCATAGTAAGTGCTGTTCACAATGGAGGAAATCATACTCTGAAAGAGAGAGATTGATTGAGGGAGAGGGAGAGAGAACGAGAGAGAGACTTTAGATTCTCATTGTGGAAAATGCAGACATAATAGTAAAGCTTGTGAAACATGCAGTAACACTGTAGCTTGTCAAAACAAATAAAATATAGGGATCGAGTAAAACCCAGCACCAGGGGAAAAAAGCTAACTGAAAAGTATCAGACATGCAGAAATCTGAGATTGTTTTCTTCTACAGGTAAAACAAATTAAACCAAAGAAGGGCATTTATCTGTTATTAATTAATTAATTACTTTTATTTTTTTTTTATCAAATGCCGATGAGTTTGTCTGAACTTTTTGGGTCACTTATAAGGTCACCTGAGCTCTACATCTGCTGACTCCACGAACATGTGGCGGGAAAGATATTTACCTTTGAAAGAAAAGAAGATAGTGGCTTATTGAATATCAGCACCTGGGGAGCTCGGCGATGTAAACAGATAAACCTCTTTTATTTCGCGGCTCTTTATTTATAGAATCTGTTAAAGACAACGACTTCGAGCAGATTGGGGGCCGCACCGAGCGTGTCGTTCTCCGACGCGTACGTGCTCCCATCTCCCACCTATACAGTCGCCTCTTTGCCCTCTCAACATTTACTTCAACCGCTCTCCTTCGCCTGGGAAAAACAACGAGCTGTTTTTTCTTCCTCTTTCCCATCCAGTTTCATTAAAATGAATGTTTTAACACCTTGCCGGCCTCCGGGTGAATAGCGAGGTTGGTGCAGGAGAAATTGTTTTTGATTGTTATAAATATTCAAAAGAACCAAACCATCTGTTTTCAAATTATAGGTATGCCATCTTTATCATTTTCTATAATATATGCGCTTGGAGGATGGTGGGGGGAACCTTCTGGCAGAGTAGCATGGCAGTGTGAGCAGAAATGAACAGCCACAGGATGATTCTGGTTCTCTGGCTCCAGCTTTTCACCACAAAAGGAGGCTAAAGGGTGACAGCTGCGCCATCAAAAAGGTTGATCAAACTCTGAACTCCTGACCTCCGGATTAAAGCCGTACGCACCTTATACAGCAGCGCTGCAGCTAAGTGTGACGCACCAAAAACTTTAGACGTGGCAGGAACGAGCCATCCAAAAGAAACAAGACAGACACAAGTTCCTTTTGTTAAAAAAAACCAAGCAGCAGGTTAGGCACAATTTTAACCAGCTTCCTCCTAAAAGATTTACATGAGGAATATTTTCCATTGGCTGTTTGAGACAGAGAATACCACACAGGAGACGTTATAAAAGCTAGAGCTCTGTGCTAGCCAAGTCTTGGTTCAGTAATATTAAAACCCAGGCGAGGTTGGCAAAGAAGCAATTACATGTTTAGGAGGACATCGATTTTTGTGTCATGGAAATGACAAAAGACACCAACTATCACACACACAATTATTACTATACCTGCTTGTACCAGGTGGAGTCAAGTTCAACATTCAGCTGCTTATTATCATTATTATTATTTCTTTATTTATTTTTCTTTAAAGGCAATTTCAGCAGCTGAGGCGAGTCACATTCGTGACTGCAGCTGGGTGAGAACTTGTGCCAACCATGCTGCGGTGCATCATCCCGGCATGATGAAAAACAGGAGGGTGAAAAGGTCTGCATTTGGACTTGTACGGTACAACAAAGCAGTCTTTTATCGATATATTGAAAAGCCTTCATTCAGCGGAAGCCCTGATGGAGTTCAGGTTAGGGTTAGCAAGTCAGACTCATCCTTTTAACGGGTCACACTTTTATGCATGAACTGACTCATTTTTATATTTATATAATACTGGTATTAGGAAATAGTAGCTGCTAGTAGTTCAAAATTCTCTGTTCCTACATTGACAGTCTCTCTCCAACTTCAAGTCCCCACCCAAAGATCTGTCTGCAAACCACATATTTAACGTAAGAAGAATTCGCCTTTAAGTCAGGGGGATAATGAACTCCTCTCCTCCAGCCTGGCATCTTTTATTTACAGTATATCTGGGCTTAGGCGGCTCCAGGCAACAAACAGGAGGCCTGCAAAAGACGGTGTGCTTTTTTCTCCTTCACTTCCCGTCTTTCTCCCCTATCTCTCTCACTCCCTCTTTCTCCGCCATCTTTGACACAGATGTTCTAATAAACGCTCCTCATTAATCAGCCCTCTCCCTCAATACATCACTCTACCTCTCACAGGGGGCCCTGCGTGTATGTGAGAACGAAACAACACACACACACCTATTCTCTCCCTCTCCCCACCGCTCTGTCACACACACATGCATACGCACTAAGTGAAATCAAGCAGATAACCAGAGCCTCTGCTGCCACTGCGGTGCCAGCGGGAGGGCTGTGCTAGGGCTTGTCAACAGGTAGCATGACTGCGTTTGTGTGTGTGTGTGTGTGTGTGTGCGTGTGTGTGAGTTTGCGGGTGTGTCTGTGTGCATGAGCATGTGTGTGGACCCTTTAAGTGATAGCCATCTGCAGCACAGAGAGCTTATCAGCAAGACCAGGAAGTGGCACTGGGCTACTATCGGTCCCCAACATCTATTCCACTCCCCAACATGGGAGACAGGAAGAGCGAGGAAAGAGAGAGTGTGTGTGTGTGTGTGTGTGCGCGCGCGTGTGCGTGTGTAAGAAAATAGCAGTGCAGCAGGCAGGTACTGTAGGCACCCAGCTGCCAGTGTTAGAGTGTGGTATATACACACTGGCAAACACACACACACATACAGAGTACAACCCCTGCAGACAAACACACATGGTGCCGTTACACAAACTCACATGAGCACATACACAATTAAACACTAACACGCATTCCAACTTAGCCTGATGTCTTGAATCAGCTGGGGAAAAAAGCGCATCCCATTTGCAACACTGCGCCTCGTCTCTCGCCAACATCTAACAGAGCTCAATTATGGCACATATCCACCTCAACTGGGATGACCCCTCCCCTTCCTTCATTCTAACACACACACACACACACACACACACACACACACACTCAGACACTGGCAGCCAGGTTATGCCTGTGGCAGCCGAGGTGGTGAAGGCCTGCAAAAGATGGCATTTTGATGACTATTTGCTGCTACACAACGCAGCAGCTGGTGCATCAGGGGCCGCCCAGCGAGAGTGAGCAGGGGGTGGGCAAGAAGAGGTAGTGGTGGCAATGGGAAAGAGTGGGGTGAGGTGGTGGCGATGGTG
>VUQG01017260.1:12107-22917 GCA_015106755.1 Etia nguti
AAACCCCCCACCCCAAAAAAAAAAAAAAAAAAAAAAAAGAGGAAAAGAAAGACACAGAATATAAAACCTAAACATACCTCCAGCCTGAAATGTTGAGAGTGAATCAAATGAGAAAAAGAACAAAAAGCATCCAGATCGTTCTGGGTCTGGGCCAGTGTTTATCTCACAATAACCATACGTTCAACAACACCTCTGCTTTTTGGCTGCTGGTACATACGAGCCTGTGTGTGTGTGTGTGTGTGTGTGTGTGTGTGTGTGTTGTGGGTGGTAAAAGAAACAAACAAAACAAAAAAAATCAAGAGGCAAACAAATGACAATAGCCACTGATTTGGATTTTCTATGTTGATTCTCTTCCCATGTGATCAAACTCATGGCATTTGATAAGTTAAAGATAAAACACGGAGGTGATGGAGACAGTGGTGTTTGTTTAGTTGTGCGTTATGGTAGAAGGGTGTAGGGTTGGGCTTTTTGTTTTGTTTTTTGTCTTTTTTTTGGGGGGGGAATAAGCAGTTTGGTCTTCAGCACCTGTGATAAAGGACATTCTTTAGCCAGAGAGCTCTGATTCATGTCTTTGAGTAACTCCTTGAGGGCGTTTCTTACTGTAGAGTGGCTCCATTGCTCGGGCGGCAGGTCCTCCAGCTTAGGACAACTGTGAAGAGAGAGGAGACACACAGGGATTTGGGGTGGAGGGTGACAGGGAGGATAAGGATGGGGAGAAGGAGAAAGGGATGAGTGTGAGGAGAGGACAGACAGGGATAGAAAGGAGAAGGGAGGAAAGAGTAGAGCATGAAAAAAAATTCAGATGGAACAGAGACTGAGACAGGAAGGCAGCAGCTTTGATGGGATCTTCAATGAAATGCTAAAATTCACAATCTTGCAACTGAGTATAAACGTTACACGTCTATTACACATTGAACTATAGAGGTATTTTTGTGCAACTTCAAAATATCGCTGCATCTTAAATCACATATTTTTTACATTGTAACATTGTAACAGTCAAAAAGCTGGGTGTGAAACACTGTCCACATCTTACTCTTAGGGGTTGCCAGACGGAGGGAAAACCAAACAATCTGACGCTTTTGGAAAGGGTCAGCAGGTGCCGTGATGTTAATACTGGCTAGCTAGCTTAGAGCAGAGGGGCTTTTTTTCCTACCCTGAAAAATAAAACCACACACTGAATGTGTTGGCATTGTTTCGTGTGAAGTTTTCATTAGAAGAAATTAGTATTGTGTACTAATACAAAACGCAGACAATTGTAGTGAAATGTTGTAAATGACATATCTAGTGAGTATACAATGCTACCCCTGTGAAAATGATAAGTGCATAGTACACAGCGTGTACAACATAAAAACATAAGACTCGAGATATTTGTTTTCTTCAGTCTACTCCTAAAATTGTAAAAAGTCTGCCTAATATTGGAAAAACCTGTGGACATTATCAACTGCAGTGAGTCGATATTTTATTGTAGCATAATTTAACTACTTTTGCTATTCGATTTAGCCCACGCAAGTCAGAAAACATAACAAAATGTCTAAAATCGCATGTTAAAATAGTCGTTTTCTATTTTCTAAAAACAAGAGAAACGCACCAAATCCTCAGCCAGCCAGGAGACGCTTGAACCTTTTTCGATTATCATCATTACTGCTGATTAATTTTCTGTCAGTCAACTCGACTGATCACTTCTCCACTAATCAAATGCTGAGCTGAAAATTCTGGAAGCAAATCACTTTCCCCCCCAAAACAAAGGTGTCAAACACAGTTTTTCGCCTGACCCTGGTTGAGGAACATATACATGCATACATGGATAAACTGGCTGGCTCACATCAGATAGGCGGAGCAGCAAAGACAGAGGAAACCAGAGAGAAAGCGAGCTGAACGCACACGGGTCCCTGCTCGTTTTTCCTGCTGCAAGCGCCCCTCCAAGACAGACAGATTTCATTTGGCGCATCAAGCAGATGCATCTGGAGATTGCTCTGTCTCTCTCTCTCTCTGTATCTGCCTGCCTCGATCTCTCTCCCTCTTTCATATTCTCTCTCTCTCTCTCTTTTTCTCTCTCTCCTGATTGTTCTGATTAGTTAATTACTTTATACAACACATCTGCTGGATTGATGCATGAATTATACATCAGCTGCATGTGGCGACTATTATTTCGTGTTACTTCTACCTTCCTGGCTTGTTGTGCTCGGCGAAACAATTTAAGGTGTTACTGGCGAGATTTCTGCTGCAGTCGGGGCGGGGGGGCTTTAAGAGTTTGGCGGTGTGGGTAAGAAAAAGGGGAAAAACAAATACAAACCAATAACAATATTGACAATTGCGTATATACGGCATAATCAAAATGGAGCTGTATATCAAACAGACTGTCTTTGCTGTTTGCCTGTGCTGGAATCGTGAGCTGCAGAGACGCCGACTGAATTCTGGGTTTTGAAAACGTAAAATATATTTACGTGGTGGGTGGGAGCACAGAATAAGTCAACTGGGCTCCCGTGACTTTGTGTGTGTTTCGCATTACACTTACCGCTGAATTACTTTACGTTAAACCTGGCTTGAGACGTGAGTAAGAGAGCAATGAGGGTGCATGAGATGCTGTGTGTGTGTGTGCGCCTGTCCATAAATCTGTCAACCGGTGTGTTGGAAATGTTATGAGCGAGGAGATAGCAGGAGAATGGAACAGAAAAGGGATGCGCACCACATCTGCTACTAAGAAAACATACACATGCACACTCTAACACACAAACAATGGATTTTCCAGAACACCTTAAACTGCTCCAGCAGCTAGAAAGCCTCTGGGGAGACGGAAGTGAACAAGAGGAGGGAGAGTGGGAGAGAGAGACAGGCATAGACAGAGAGAGAGAGAGGGGCAGCGGAGAAAGACAGCTATCCATGCATTCAGGGGCTAGCAAGCCGGAAATAAACACAACCTTCTGTAGTCTGGCTGGTGGACGTGTTCACATCAGTCGGTGTGCGTGTGTGTGTGTGTGTGTGTGTGTGAGAGTGCTTCATTGGTGGAGGTGGGTGGTGATGGTGTTGGTGGCGGGGGAAACAGAAGGAGAGGGAAGAGAAAAGGAAGAGGCAGAGCGAGGTAGAAAAAGAGTAGAAACAGCTCTCCAGAGGGTTGCAGAACACTGGGTTAGCGTGCAGCTGGCACAAGCCTCCACACCAGAGCCAGTCGGCTGTTTGTGTGCGCGCGTGTGTGTGTCTTTGTGAGTCCACGAGTGCATATGAGCCTGTTTGTGGCCGTGTCTATAAATGCTTGTATGCTCTTGCAGTGTGTATAAATATGACAAAGCCTCACACCTACAGAGAATAATTTAGCATACAATATGGTGAGCAATGACAGGAGAAAACTAGCAGTATTCAGTATAGGAAAGGTTTCATCTTCATCATTCGCAATGTAGACTCAAAAGAAATATATTTTGCCTAAAATATCCACTGCAGCCAGGTTTATTTATGGAACTATTTCAGGTGAGTCATTTTTAGCCACGCAGTCACCGACCACATTCGTTTATTTATTTTTTGGGAGCTGAAGCAGAGCTTGGTTTAAAAACGGTTATTTACTTATCATATTTTACATTTCCACTGCAAAATGTTAAAAATCACTCAGCGGTTAATTTCAGAGAATCACTTCTCAGATATGGATAAGCTAGACTGTTAGCAAGAGTGTTAGAATTCTCTGGAATCCGTCTTCTGATCAATTAATCAGTGCTTTTTTTACCGGGTGGAGTTTCATGAATGGGTTTTTCCCACTTCCTGGGAACGGCCAGTCTGAGTAATAACGTTCTTCTCGGTATTAAACACGTAAACTGGCACATGCTATATGTGTTAGTGCTAGAAGCAGAGGTTAAGTCGTGTGATTTTATCTCTACACACTTTCAAGAGAGAGTTCATTAAAAAAAAGTTGAATTTATGTATTTTTAATTTGGCCTGCTGTGGTTTTTATCTGTCTAACTGATTTTGGTGTAAAATGTCCAGTTTTGGAGACGTCAGCTGATGTCCCACTTGAATCATGGTGGATTCCACAACAGCAAAGAAGGTGGTAGCAGTAGAGCTTTTAAGGTAAAAACAAAGCATTTTAAAAGCCTTAATTTAGGACAAAGTCAGGAAAACTTAAACAAAAAAACTGGTGATTGCATTGAAAATCACGCTTATTTACAAAAATGCTTCAAAATAACCACCCAAATAAGTGCCTGCATGTGTTTCAAGATGGCTGCCAAGTTGCTTACTTGAAGAAGGACTTGTGACACATTCGAAAAGCTGACCAAACAGCAGCCAAACCCAAAACTTTTAACTACAGCCGTTCACTGTGTCACTCTTTATAAGGGACACAAGAGGCTTATGCTAGTGACAAAAACACCACTAGCACGTGTAATAAACAGTGTGATAAACACTGACGGTGTCTCCTTTGCCTGAGCTGTAATGTTTGCTAGCTGCACCAATCTTTTGCGTGGTGGATGTAGACGGCAAAAAGAAAATAGTTCCTACACGAAACTACTCGCAACTAGGCTGGTGGAGTGTTTTGAGCAACCGAGTTATGGTTTCTGGAAATACATATTGCTGCTGAGTTTAATTATGTATTCTCTTGGCACTTTTTGGACCGCAAGATATGTGTCATTTATTTCCATTATACCAATGAGAAGGCAGACATTTCTACAACCAATATATCTTCAAAACGCTGAAACTCACATCGAAATGATCTAGATTGATAAACAGGGCAACAGATCAGAGGGGGGAAAATGCTAATGTGATCATGACTGACTGTTCTCTTCAAACACAGTTTTGTGGTTAGCACTCAGGTAAGAATATGTATGAACATGTGCACACATTCTGGGCTGGTGCAACTGTAAATATTCCAGTACACATGTGCCCGAACTTGTGGATTGGTTGCTTACCTGTGCAGCTGGATCTTAAGTGTGACCACGTGGTAGACGTCCTGCAGCATGTCTGCCACTGTGGCGTCTGGTGCATCTGTCACATATGACAGTGGGACGGGGTTCCACTTCCCCACCTGAATCATACCTGGATGATGCAAAACACATGCAGGCACACATAAATATGGGCAAAATGTGGAAACGCATGAAAGAAAAAAAATCACAGATTTGGAAACAAAAGCACAACAATGGACACAGAAGCAAATAAATCAGCACGAAGCTCGCTTTCGCTTTTTATTTTAAAGCTGTAAACATGCACGGTAGGAACGAAGCCACGCGCAGATACCCCCAGAAGCATTCCAGTGCCATAAATGCTCTTCATTTTCTTAATTTTCACTGAAATCGCAACAACCACGCAGGAATTTTTCCTGAGAGTGCTTTTAAAACAGTGGCAGCCCGCACAGCAGAAAGAGAGATGGAAGACTGCGCATGAGAAAGGTGGCCTAGGATGTGTATGTATGTGCAGCGTGATGGACAGCCTATAATAAAAGAGCATGCATCGAGGCACCTTGAAACAGCCGCACTCAGCCTACGTGTGCTCAAGTGCAATTAGCAGACCCTTTCCTCCACCTGCCCCTCCCACCCACTGTCACCGAGGGTATATGTATATAAATATATACAATATGAGCACTCAGGTGAATGTGCATGTAAACATTTTAGTGGGTAAACCTGTGCAGCTAGCCTCTGTGAGAGTGAGAGGATACCTCTGTGTGGGAATATGTAGCGTATGACTGTATGAGCATCTCCTTTCTGGGATCAGTGTCAGGTTGTGTTACTGTGGCTTCAGATCTGCTGGCGGTAGGCTATTATGGTCACAGAGTGTATGTGTGTGTGTAGGTTTGAGTGAGTGTGTGCGCACAAGCACCAGCATGTCAGAAAATGCTGTAGAAAAGACGCCGATAAGCATAAAAGAAGAGCGTCAGATCAGAGAAGAAAGAGATGACAATGATGAGAGTGGGCGAGGGGTTACCTTTGGCCTGGGCTGCTGAGCTGTGGGAGTAGCCCAGTGACAGCAGGGCCATCTCGATGAGCTGGTTGAAGAGCATGTCCTTGCGCACCAGGACAAATTCAGCGTGCTCCTCCTTGCTGTCAAAATCCATGGGATTCTCGTAGTGCTCGACCACACAGAACACAGGCAGCATGTTGCCTGCAGACAAAGAGACACAAGCCATTTCTTCACTTGCAAAACTCTGACCTTCAGTCCTCTGTTTGCAGAGGAATGGGATTAAAATTTAGTGCAGATGATTAAGTTACACTGAGGTTGACTGTCGAGGGATTAGAAGTGAATATCCAGATTGCTGCTGCAGGTGTAAGCTCTGAACAGAAGTTTGGACCACAAAGGCATATTTCATCTTTTTATAGGGCAGTTTCCTTCAACACCTTCACCTCTTTGTCCCATTGCCAAACTCTATCATCAGCTTGAGGGATCAAATATTACTTGGGTGCATGATTTTAAACACAGAATTTGTTTCGTCGTTTAAGAAATTGCCCTCTTTTTTCTTTCTTTTTTTCTCCATTTCCATCATCTCCCCCCTGATGGTTTTTGCTCCAAATTCCCATTTTAAGATTCATTTTTAAATGTTGTAGGATTCCTTCACGTTGCCTAAAGCTTTAAGATGATGACATAATATTGCAGAGGTGTTGCACTATGGCCTGCACTGATTGGTATTGCTTGTGACAAGCAAAAATATACTGTATATTAGACAGAATGATAACCTTAAGCGCGTGTGGAACAAACATGCTGCAAAAAAAAAAAAAGAAAGTCTCGTCTCTCTTTTTGGCACAATACACTGTTCATTCACTGTCAAGGTGCTGGGATCACATTAGCCTTTTTCCCACTGACTGCCAACCCAAAATCATCTTCCCATGATGCAGCGCTTCAAGTCCCGAGCCTCCTCTGCGCCCTGAGGTTTACGAGTCTGTGTCAACAGTGGCTCTGCTGTTAGGTGGAATGAACAATCCTTGTCCAAAGACTGTCAAATGTTCAAGGGACCAACTGTGCAAATATCATCCAATATGCCATTTTGGCTAAAATAACAGCCGTGAAATTTAGACTTTGAGGGCACAGGGGCAGCTTGGCCTTTTGAAGTTTTAGTCTGAATAAAAACAGATTATGTCAAAGTACTGATTGGAGGTAATCTTTGGCTTACTGTACTTTGTAAATGTTGCCCTGTTTCCCCACTTTTTCAGTAGGTCTCTGCTCTACCTGCTGCCACCTGGGTACATTTCTTTACATACACTGTAAGTGCAGATAGAAATGATATACATTCCCATATTTTCCAATCCCAAGCATTCCAGAAGATGCACACAGCTCTGGCAAAACAATCAATAAGCCAACAGATGCAAAAGAATGTGCTGAAAGAGCTGCTTTTCTCCTCCCCTGATTTTAATAGATAAAGATCTAACAATAAAGACTGCTGTGCAGGTTCATTTGGGGGATCAATACTGGCTTTGTTTCCAGGGAGCCCAGAGAGGGCTGCGGTAAATAGTGTTTCGGGCCCGGACACAATGCCCACTGTGGGCCCTCTGCGAAGCCTCCGTGGCTGAGCAGCCACCTCTCTCAGTTGCTTCGCTGTTTTCTAAAATTTGACGAAAAAAAAGGATGAGAGGAAAAGGAAGAGGAGGGGAGGGCAAAGAGGATGCTTGGAGGACCAAACGTTGTAGGAGGCCAAGAGAAGCAGAGATGATGAAGGTGAGAAATTAGGCTCTCTCAGCTGGCGTGCAACACGTAGATAAAAAGCAGCGAATAAGAGAAATGGCCCATCCGAGGACACTCACGCAGCTACATTCCAAGACTTCCTTAGTCCCTCTTGGCCAAAGAAAACCAAACCAGCCAAACAAACAAACATTTGAGCCCTCGCAGCCAAGCGCTATTACAACTCCAAACCTGCAGGATTTCAAACTAAAAAAAAATAATAAAGAAACATAATCATAAAATGAAGGTTCACATATTGGATGGCTTTGCCTGGCGTGTTTTTCACAAGTTGACACTGGTTATATTAAAAAGCTATGTCATAATCTCAAAGCAAAGGCTCCCTTTAAGCAGCAATGGCTCTTAAAGGACTGAAACTTTCCCTTAATAAACAAATGTCAGAGCAGGAGTGCCGGGGTTGGAGAGAGCAGCAGTGACACAGCGCTATGCAGCACAGCACAGGAATAATTCTCACAGTGCTCTTCTATTAGCTATTGTCTGGGCAAATAAGTGGGAGTGTGTGTGTGTGTGTGTACGCGTGCTAAGATGACTAAAGAAGCATTGTAAAAAGGTTTAAGAGTTTTGGAGAGCATGCAGGGGCGGTGGTGGGTGGAAGGTGCTGTGTGTGTGTGTGTGTGGGGGGGGGCTATTTAAACTGCATTTAAATTACTTTCCTCTTTTTACATTGGTTATGTTTCCTCTCACTCATTACAAATACACACAGAGCTGCGTATCCTTTATTTGTATCGCATGCGGTTGATACAGGCTGGCACTGCGACTAACCATTAACACCT
Source organism: Etia nguti (assembly GCA_015106755.1). Classification (NCBI taxonomy): domain Eukaryota; kingdom Metazoa; phylum Chordata; class Actinopteri; order Cichliformes; family Cichlidae; genus Etia; species Etia nguti. Next base: position 20,519 of record VUQG01017260.1, read on the forward strand.
TCATAGATTATCTTTTTGTGTATAAATGACAACTATATAAGATGTCAAAAAATAAGGCCTGAAAGTAAATGGTTACTTTGAATTTAAAATGATTTTGTCTGTAAAATAACAAAAAGCTTTTTTTCTTAAAAGAAAAAAGCAGTGAAAACATTTTCAGATCATTTGTTTCTCCTACCAACACTTAAACTCCTGAAATATTCAGTTTTCTGTCATATAAAACAAATAAAAGCAGAAACTATTCTAATTTTAGACGCACATATTTGGGATATGTGCTTGACCATTTGATTTGTAATTAATTTTCACCTGTGTGTTTTACCCACAAAGCGCCACACATTTTCCCCAGGACCCAGAGGGCAGTCTTCAAATTGATTATTTTTTCCAATAAATACTCCAAAAAACAAAAATTAACAAACCAATCAGAGATGCTAGAAATTATACATGTTTACAATTATTCCCAATAATTTTCTTTTGATCCGTTTCTGTCTTTCTTACCTTTCTTATGGCAGGTCTTCAGCAGGTGGCTCGTGGGTTTGTACGGGACCCCTCCGAGTTTGGTCCCGGTGCTGCCCAGCCTGGCCCGGCCCAGGGGGCTGCCGTTCTGCTCCAGCCGGGGCAGCTTGGCCGGCGGGGCCTTGGCCTCTGCCATGCTGTTGACCAGCTCTGAGTTCTCCTTGCCCAAACACGTCTCGCTGAGATGTTCCATCATTCTCAGCACCTCAGCTCACTATCACCTGGGGAGGCAGAAACAGCATATAATCAGCTGCCAGGGGAGGTATGTGTGTGGCATAAAAGAAGCAGGAGAATGAAGAGCTGCCGTGTGATACGAAAGGAGCAATGAACGCAAAATCTTTTGTGTTGATATCACTGACATGTGAAGATGTGAAGGGACATTTTTATAGAGCAAAAAAAAGTCCTTTAAGTAATTGAGACCTCTGAGAACAGAGCCATTACGGCAGTAACTGTCAATTCGCCTCAGTTATGATGACTCGGGCCACAGTGATGTCATCTTGCTGCTGTAATGTTCCCATTTTTTAACGCATGTATTATGTATGGGTGTCCCGCTAGAAATTCCCATGCGAGCGGAGGCAAACAGGCCGAGGTTTTAGAGCAAATACATTAATTTGCTGGGAGATTCCACTTCAATAAATACAGTACAGTTCAAGGAACAAGGTTGTGCTGCGGAGCACGCACGGAAGGGGAAACTAACGTAATTCAGTTTGTGAGTCACTTTGTGTGGCTTCACATTCGTGACGCAGCTTGGAGAAAAAAAGAAAGGCGGCGAAAGGCCGCACCGTCATTTAGTTGTGACAGACAAACAAAATCAGTTACAAGCATTTACAGGTGTGAACTTTATTTTTAGATTCTGCAAGTGCAGCGAAACACCCGTGGCGAGCAATGAGTTTACAACTTTAGGATGTGGGGGGGGAGAAAGCAGCTTGAGGAAACTCCAAAACAGGCAGTAGCTGACTCATGAGGGTAGTCATCAAAAGTGGGAAAGAAAAGGGAGGAAGAGACAAAAAGGAAAGATGGAGGATGGCTGCTTTACCCACAGGTGTGCTTACACACACAAACACACACACACAGCTTCCTACATCATTTGAAGTGCTCGGGCAAACTTCTAAAATCTGATCAATAATAATAATAATAATATGAATAATATTAGGACACGACAGAAAAATAATTATTCGTGGTGGTTAGTGGGTGCCGGTGGACTGAACCGGAATGCTGTTGTCAAAGAGTGAAAAGGGCAAAATCATCCACCCCCTCTCAAAAGATCATGAACTCCTCGATTCATAACATCCAATGAAGCAACTAATTCCCCACAGAGGGGGAGCCAAAGGAATCCGGACCCGGATACAGTCTGGATCCAGGTCAGGATTTTTATATGACCTTAAAACACAAAAACCAGAGCAATAGTTCAAATGGGCACATCACCCCTAAAGGGCAGAGGTGTCCCCAGAGAGACAGCCCCCCCCACACACACACACACAACAAATACAGCTGGACTCGAGCACTGATGAAATGTGGATAGGGCGAGTTGTGGGATGTAACTAAGTGCATTTATTCAGTTACTTTACTAAAGCACAGTTTTAAGGATATCTTTGAAGTTTTAGTCACTTATTATTATTCAAATTTTTGTAAAAATCCAATAAAAAATTGTAATATTTTAAATAAAGCTACACAGCAATATAGAAAGTAATTAAATTAGTCTTTTGATGCAAAATAAAGTGCTATATATATTATTAAATCAGCAAATATGATGATAACATGATGTATATGATTCTGCATCATCAGTACTTTAACTGTAGGTACCTAAAAGTACTGCTAAAGTTTTTGTACTTGTAGACTTTCACTTAAATAAAGAGTTTAACCACTTTGTAAAAGAGTTATTTAATACA
>VUQG01017261.1:2025-26343 GCA_015106755.1 Etia nguti
CCCATCTTTTCATGTGTGATCCACAGATTAGAGAATATTTTTTTGTGTTTGTCCAAACATCTATGGCGTGCTGGGGGGGAAAAAAAAACTGTCACTGTTGTCTTTTTCCCCCCACCAGGAGGTTTGTTTCTTATCTTGCCAAAATAGGTCTTTGACTAGGCAAAGTACGCCTCTAAATATAATCATTATGCCAATAACTGCAATTTAATCATAAATAAAAGTTTTAAAAATAATATTTCTCACTTGTTTCTGCCAACAGGCATTTTTTTTTCTCGCTTGAATTTATGATGAAGTAAACGCTGACTTCACAGTGTAGCGGCTATAGAATAATGACACCATCAACACCATTCAATCAAGTCTTCATTTTCCTGGGGTTATGAAACCTCCCAGGAAAATGAAGACTTGATTGTGGAAACAGTCACAGCCTTATAAACCTTACACATACCCACACGTCAGCACAAACATCCCAGATATTTGAACTGTTACATTTGCATCCCTTGCAAGATGTATAACTTTAACCCTCAAAAACTGCAGATTGCTCTGCTGTTTCAGTCCAGCACAAAGGCTGTAATATTATAAAAGAATTCCAAAGCAATAATGAATCACAGGATTAAAATCCTATATAAGTGTGGGACTGGTGCATCATAGTGATTATGCACTTCACCAGGCTGCTTCTTGGTTCTTTGTATGATATTCAGTATTTGGTCTTAATAGTACTAAAAAAAAAAAAAGTACTACAAATTCAATAATTTATGACTGAACTGTTGAATGCTGATTGGCACTGAAAATCTCTTTAGCTTCTTAAGTTCTGTGTTTACAGAGGTCTTTATTCATTTAGATATGTATGTTAATATATGTTTTTCTGTAAGTAGTTTTTACTCACAATATATGTATGCAAGCACTGCTATAGCATAGAAACGTGAAGTGACAATGAGGTGTTTGAATTAAAAGATGCTTAAGACATGCAGTGTTGATATGATTATAAGGTTCATTTGATCTAACAGTAAAACACTTAATTGAAGAGTGAACATCAAAAGTGAGCCGCTTTGGAATTTTCTTTTTTCTCATAATCTGATGTGCATTCCCAAGCGTTACACTTCTGTTCTTTTGTGGATAAGCTAAGCATATTTTCTACACATTAGAAACTAGGATTTTATTCTTAACTGACTTCGCCGTACAAAGCTGGTGTTGATATTGCGGTTTTCTGAATTTATCAAAAACATTAGCACATGCCAGTGGTGACTTAAATGATCATTAAAAGAATTCAATAAATATAGAACTAATACAGAAAAGGCACCGTGCTGTAGGAAGATGGTTTGCAGTTGCTGCCTTGTTTTTTTGCAAATAGGTCCAGATAGGAAAAGACTGACAGAAAACAACAACTTCTTAGGTAAAGCAGTTAGTCAAACGTGTTACGATGAAGAACGTTGTTGGTCAGACAATTTTGTTTTTGACAAATGCAGCGTCCCAAAACCGTAATCTGTTTTCCAGATAAAATTCTAGAGTTTTATATTGTGTGTAAAATCCCTGAACCCTTTCTAAGAAATCCTCCAAGTAACCAGACATGGTGCTGTATTTACACCCTAACCCTGATGTTAAGTGAACAGATAGAAATAGAATGTGCAGACGAAGTGAAGTGTGGCAATTTTTCAGCACTCTGCACTTCTACAAATATGATGGGGCTGAGCAATGGAAAAAGAAAAAAAAAAAAGCATTTAGACAAAGAGCGATGTTGAGTGAAGAGATAGCGTGAGCAGGATAGGTGGGGGAAGAAAAGGTTGGTTATTGTGCTGCACTATCCGTGGTGAGAGAGCGAGTGTTTTTCCTGCTCTAATAGGGTGGAAGAGTAGTCGCTGAGCAGAGAGATGGGAGGAAAACGTGCTGCTGTGGCACTGATAAAGTGACTGAGGACCACTACTGCCACACTTGGACAATTCCAAACACAATCTTCTCCTCTCTTTTCTTCTCTTTTCTCTGCTGCCAACCCCTGTTGTTGCAGGCATAATAATGGCTCCTTCTATCCCTTGCCTCTCTCAGTTTCGTCTTCATGCACGTACACACAGCACACACACAACCTTCCAATGTCCGTCAAAGGTATGAAGAAAAGTAGGAGGGGAGCCACTTTGGGATACAGTATAGCCCTGACAACCTTTCATTAACAAGGCCAAATTAGAGGTTTGTAAAACCTCTCCCAACCCAGCTACCCGAGCTCATCCACCTCTATTTTATCCTTTGCGTCCCAGGCTTTCAGATTCTAGATCACTGCTTTGTCACATCTTTTAAAACTTACGAGCAAGAAATAGTTTCTAATTTGCACTTGCACATTGTCACTGGGATTTAAAGATGCCTTCAGTGTGTACACCACGAGCTCAGCTAAAGCAGGGCAAAAAAAGACATTAGCACAAAAGTTCACAGTTGACGGCATGCAGATTTGCTGACGCCTGTAATGAAATAAGGCCAGCCGGGTGTGCAAGAGTTGACATTGCGTATAGGTGTACAGTCAGGCATCTGCAAAAGAGCCTCTGCTTCTGCACACAGCCATCACGGCCTCGACAGATTAGAAATTGTGTGTGTGTAGGGATTCACTGCAAATAATGAGAAATGAGTTTTAAATTGTAGCTCAGACACAGTGAAAAAAATGGGCCTTGTCAATATGTGGTGAGTGTGAGGCAGGGAAAGAAGACGTGAGAGAGTATGTTAGCGGATTTAGGTGTGAGGGAGATAGACAGACAGGGAGAGAGAGGGAGAGAGAGAATTAGGGATCAGGGGATGACTTTGTTTTGGTTTACTGCTTATTACCATCATAATCCTTTGTCCTGTTTTCCACTCTGCAGTCCGGGCACACCTCTCGCCTCGTCTCTGCGTTAGACACTGTGATTGCCTTGTATTTAAGAAGCCTTCTGTGAGCCTCTGTTCCGACAAATGCTTTTCCAATACCAATCACAGCTGAGTGCACCTCATTTGAATCTGTGAAAGGGGTTTTGATTCCATCAGCAGAATGCTCCTCCAAGCGAGGCACAGACCATTCAATACTGAGGCAACGTGTGAAAGCCTCGGAATATTCTCACCTAGTATATGCATACACTGTAAAGGGTTTGGGTGAGGGGTGCCTAGTCTCTTCAAACCAAACTGCGTTGTTCATTAATCCCCCTTTTATTCTCTACACGGGGACTCATTAGCTGCTCTCCTTTCCAGCATTTGGATATTGTAAGCTGTGCTTCATGTGAGTTTCAAATATGTGATGAAAAAGCAGCATTTCACTCATCGTAAACTTTGATGAGAACTGAAAAGGCTAATTGTATACTCTTTAGTGGTGTTTAAAAGTGTCTTTACCACCTGGTCACCCTCTAATGTGTGCGTATACGTTAAGTGTGTATCGCATTTTACGGCAACTGACTGCAAGTTGTACAGACTAGCTGCTGATATCTCCACTGCAGCAGCTTGTTGACCTTCAAACTTATCAATGCAATATCTTTTGTCAAAGCAATTGCCTTGCCTTTTGGTCTGTAAGGAGTTTGGATAATGCATCCAAATTAAAATCTTTTGTAAATCCCATTGCTTGATTGCTTGAGAGCCACTGAGAGTTGTTCAACATTAATGGTGAAGGACTTCCTGATTCCCAAAGTAATTTTCTCTTCACTATTCAGGCGTGTATTAGTACCTCTTGTTTTCCACGCAGCGATAACACCCTGCTACTAAACTGCCTCATACAACACAGTTATTTCAGAAGACACCCAACGACACAAATATAACGTTGGGTTCAAATTTAGGCTGAAGGCTTTATATTTTTATGTCAAAACTTAATGGAAGGTTCTAGTTGTTATCACATATTTTTATTTTTTATATAGCAAAAGATTATGTTTAATTATTAACTTTGGCAATATTTTACATTATTTTATTAAATTTCAGAATAATAATATTGTTTATCATTTTCTGGCCTAGGGAAAGGATAGATTAAAAAAAAGTTTCAATAAAACTGTACATCTTTGTACACAGATGCTATTACTAGATAAGAGAAGCTAGCCAAATGTATCCAGTCACAGGGAAACAGTTTGCCTTAAAACCACTAATTTGGCATCTGTGGCACATTTTATTGCTGCTATTGCATTATGAACACTGATTCTAATTATTACATGTTTCAGTGTGTTGCCTATTCAATTACAAACATAGTGGTTACTGTAAATGAGCCAAAGGCTTCTTGTGTGTTTTACACCATCCAGTTTATAGAGACCTATAATAATTTTTAAAAGAAATCATTAGACACTATTTTTATTAATTTATTTATACCTCCACTGTATGGGTTATCAAGACACTTCAAGTGTTATCTATAGGACTTTTTTACTAGAGTCGCTGTAGATTTGGCTCACGTTTTTCTCCTCTGTTGTGATGATCCTCTCCACCTTGCCTTCCTGTTTGCTTCTTTGTGACGCCAAAGATATATTTAACACCAACAAGGATCCAATTAAGCAAATATAATTTAAGAATGACTTTGAGGATGATTTTAATTTGTTACTCCCATAGCAGAAAAAAATAAAACTCATGATGTGGAAAAATAAGTCTTGATGTAATGAAAGTGACTCATTAAGTGTGCAAAGTAAATCAAATAAACAATAATTCAACTGACTTGCTCTTTAGTTGGAAAGATCACTTGAAGTGAGTGTGAAAACACAAACAAAATTTGGACCTATGTGGTAGATAATGCTCTCTACCACCATCATTACAACAACAAACAAGGAATAACTTTTGGAACAATGGTCTTCCAGTACCAGACTTGTAGAAGTAGTACAAGGGTGTTCTAAAGCTGTTCTGGCAGCATTTGCTTTTAATTGTTATATAATTGCTGGCAAAGAGATCAGTACCTCCAATTCTCTCTTCATCTGTGCAGGTGTACTGTCCTTTTCATGACACTAATAAACCCCTCTTTCATTTAGTACAACATACTTGGGGCTTCGGGCCATTGCCTTAATCAAACTCTGGTGTATGCCACACAATTAAGAAAAGAAAGTAATTACTTTAGAGTAAGCTGATTTTTTTTTTTTTACTGTTTGTAGCAGCCTGAATTCGGTAATACAAGATCAAGTAAAATTTTCATAATGAATAAATATAATTAAAAAGTTACAGTTCAGTTTCCTAAACCATCAATTGAAATACCATCTCTGCAATTCTAAGAAGCTGCTATTGTGTTGACGACTGTTTTTTTGTTTTGTTTTTTTTTTAAACAGGACCAACATAGGTAACAGCAAATGTTGATGGCACCAGGTTCATTTAGAGACATTTAGAGACTCATATGATTGTTTCATTATTTTTCTGAGAGAGCGAATGGGTACCATATGCAGGGCAGGAGGTGGTGAAATGCACACACAGCTCAAAATATCTTAGTGGTTGCAAACTTAGCATTCCCTAAAGGCAATGGCCAATAAGTTGAAATACCCAAGCAAAAACCTGATTGTTACAGAGAACTCCGCCCCCCCCGTTTACCACAATGTGTTCCTTGAATACATAGGCCAGTGGACAGTTGGTTAATCTATAAGTTCTGAGAAACTGTAGTATTAGTGCTACATATACGAGAAAACGCCCAGTGCACATTATTCCCTTTATTTGTAAATGTTATTAGTCCACCTTTAATATCTTTAAAAAAGATGTTCTGTTTTACTATATTATAGTCAGTTGTTCAAATAAGTTTCAAAGAAACATAAAATCATAGTTCTTATGCAAATCTTAAAAATAATCTGAGTTTTGATTTTACAGGAGATATTATTCACGTCTTATATTTCCTTGCTATTGCCTGTTTGCTAAAACTATCAGGTGCAGAACTTCAGCACATTGTATGTCATACTTGAATAAAATCAAGTGAAACAAAATGAAATGTCAGTTTGGTACAAATGTCAACTGTGTTAATTTTTCTGTTACATAAAACACAATTTTATGGTTGACATGGTGGAAGAGGATTAACATCCAATTTATATACCTTTAAAGGAAACAGACTGCTAATGCCGTGGCTTCTAATCCCCCCAACACTCCAGGCGTGGATGTGTTCAGTCTGCTAGACTGACTGGCTGGCCTGGATAGCTGATGACTAAAGTAGTGACTGAGGGAGTGCAAAGGCTACAGGGAAATCAAGAGTTGTTGTACCCAGCAGCTAAGAGAGGGACTTGACAGTGTCAAAGGATTATGTACTGTGGGGCTAACAATACTAATGGCACTTCTTTTGCATTATGATAATTGCCAAGACAAAATTGCCACCTAATTTCTCCCTGTTTCTAATTATTGGGCTCTTCAATGTAAGCAGGCAGTGGGAGCAGAACATTGGCAGGCAATTAAACTCCTGCAATTATGGCTCTATTGTAAAGCACAGCTTTACCAAGGATTTGTAGGGCAGAGAGTGATTGCTCTGCGACGCAATTAAATACAGAATAAAGCTGGTGTGGACCTGTGAACAGATTTTTTAAAGTTCACTGCTCTGTTTCCTAACAGCCACCCACCAGCCACGAAATCTAAACCAAGTCTGTTAAGGAGGTCACTTGTCCAAAAAGCTATACCTCCTGATCACCAACCCCATATGTGTAACAATACCCTTAAGGACTGCACATGGTTGCAACAAGCCAATGTCACATTAAAAATAAAAATAACAAAAAACAACCATGTGCCATGAAGGCATTTCCAGGGAGGCATGCTGGTAGGAATAGTGCTTTTCTTCCTCTAGTGTGTCGGAGTGAGCAGTGACCCGATGCAAATGTCTGCACTAGGAAGTTTAGCGCTATGAACTGTGAGATACAAAGAAGCGTGGCCATCTGGAAACTCAGTGACAGGAAGGTGTTTATGAGGGACTAGGGGGAACAAGGATCCACAGTCTACTTTGTCTCATTTTGTTGTACAGATGCCACTGAGCCACTGGAGGGTTGTTTAAAGGCTGGCTTGGGACTCTAAAGAAGACGATATAAAACTCTTCAATAAAATGGTTAGTGTCATTTAAAGAAATAGGCAAAGCTGTAAATACTAGGATGTCAGCGCTGGAAAAAACAAAAGCAGCCCTCCATACAACAATTCAACAACACTGAAGACTAATTCTCTTTAAGAAATTTATGTACAGTTTACCTCTCCAACACAGACCATTATAACCTTCACGGAGCTACATTTATATACAAGTGTTTGATAACTATCTTGCAAGGCCTCTGGATTCTTGTGACACAGTATTTACAAGATCGTGATCATGAGAAAATCCATCTTGCCAGGCTTCAAGCCGCATCACTTTCAGTTTGGGCCAGTCAGTTATAAAGTCATAGCTGGTTTGTCCACAAAAATCTGTCAAAATAAAATTCTCACCTGGCTTCGAATCATTTTTTTTAAACCTTCATAGAACTACTTGGGGGTGGGTCGGAATATGATCCCAGAATTCAAATCCCTCCCATAGCTTTAATTCCTGATTTTTAACAGAATGACCAAGAGAGTGTACAGGTAAGTTAAAATCGATACCAAATGCTATGATTGATTCATCCAGTCAGCTGCCAAGTATTGTTTGAAAGTGACTACAGGCAACTTTTAAGCAGTATAGAGACAGCAATAATCATGTATTGAAATTCCATGAACATAGCTAGCTACATTGGTTGTGCACTTTCAGAGCTAGTTTTTCCTCTTTGCTACTTAAAATGTTGCTGTACTTTGATATAAGTACTTAAAGTTGAGCTGTGACAGACAGTGACAGATGATTTGTTTGATTTGATAACCTGACTTTTTGTTTTCCTGCAATTTTCTAAACGGTTTCCAAGCAGCACTTCTCAGATTACTCGCAAACAGAAAATCAATATAAACATAAAAACCTGTGGCACATTAGGTTATTTTGTACATCTGATTAAATCAAAAATTTTGGAAAAGAAAAGAAGCAAATACATGTATAATACAAGCCTGATTACAGTTTCTGTAATCTGAAATGTCTTTTGGTGATGGCAGTTAAATACAACTCTAGAAAATTAACAGAAGATCTGCAATACCAAGAAAATTTTCTAGTTAAAATTGAATGGGTGTGAAATGACAAAAGTCTTCAACGTGCAAAAATGCTGTTCAAGTAATAATAATATGATCTTAATAAAGAAAAAAATCTGTCTAAAAATTAACAATATATCTGAATCCAGGATGTGTTGGCATGAAACAACTGAGTAAAGTTTAAGAAGAATGATGAACACAGACATCACTCGCTATCAGTTATCTCATCCTACACTCCACTACCTCCGCTGCTGATGTGGATTTACAGCTCTGTTTTGCTAAGGTATTGCTGCCAGAGAGAGAGTGGGTAGTTTCAATCTCACCTGGTTTACTAGTGGTGCTAAGTTTACAAGAGTCTGCCAAATCTGAAGACAGAATGCATGTTAAGCTACCAATTAGGCTTCATACAGACAGCTTTCATTTCAGCCCATTCTTAATTGATATTCTTAAGAACTGTGGCAGTAGACTGTATGTGGTACTATAAATCATACCAATGGTGGTTAGGAGTAGCTGAGGAAATACCTTGTTGATCATCTGTTATAGGACTTTTATGAGATTTTTGCTTGCAAAGGGTTTGGCTGCACTTAAAGTAATAAGCATAGTTTTCAACTTCCATAAAAAGTTGTCATAAAAATTATCTGTAGAGTTACTTTATCATAGTTTATTATCATTTATTTTTCTCAAGAGATATAAAAATAATCTTAAGGACTGTACTCAAGTCCCATAATAGTGGGGAAACCTTTCCATTTAATCTGCATACCCGATACGTCAAATTTTAACATGCTCATTAAAACCCAAACATTTTCTCTTATTCCTCTCATTTCACTCAGTCTTCTGCAAAAATTGAAAATCCATATGATTCCAAATAGGGTGAAAAAGTGATGACCTTCCAGAACTTCATCACAAAAATCATTATCTAAAGACTGCAAATGATAACGGTCTTGATTGCTTAAAATTTATTTTTGTCATAATTACCAAATATGAGAAACAGGAATAAGGAAAGAACACCTACTCAGCCGTGGTGGAGCGTGTCTCACACCAGCCTCAAGAGACTTCAGACTACAACCAAAATCAAACACTACCTTCATTTTGATGTCTACTGAGTGCATTTTGTTATTATCCTAGTTCACTGGTACAATCTTGCCATAGAAAAGTAGACACACACCTGCCAAGGTACTTAAATCTGCCTTTGTGGTAGTTCCAACCACATTAGATGTGTCCAGGAATACATGAAAAACACACACATGGAAAATATGATTACTGTTGCCACTGGCAATAATACATCATGAAATACTTCAAGAATTACAAATAATAAGTTCAACATTTCCCTAAATTGAACAGCTTTGAAAATCTCCAGGAGATCGTAAATGTGATCTACATGCAAGACAGCTCAAAATTATATTCTATTCAATTCAGTTTTATTTATATGGTGCCAAATCACAAAAACAGTTGCCTCAAAGTGCTTTATAGTGTCAGGTAAAGACCCTACTATAATACAAAGAAAACAGAGGAAACCCTAACAATCATATGAGCCCCTATGAGCAAGCACTTTGGCAACAGTGGGAAGGAAAACTTCCCTTTTAACAGGAAGAAACCTCCAGCAGAACAAGTCATAGGGAGGCGCGGGCATCTGCCGTTACCGGTTGGGGGTGAGTGGATGAAGACAGGACAAAGACATAATGTGGAAGAGAGACAGATATTAATAACAATAAATAATTAAGTGCAGAGAGGCGTACAAACACATAGTGAGTAGTGAAAAAGGTGACTGGAGAAGAAGCACTCAATGCATCACAGGGTTCCCACAACAGCCAAGACATATTGCATCATAACTAAGGGAGGATTCAGGGTCACATGATCCAGCCCAGTTTTAAGCCTAATCTTAAAAGTAGAGATAGTGTCTGTCTCCCGAATCCAAACTGGAAGCTGGTTCCACAGAAGAGGGGCCTGAAAACTGAAGGCTCTCCCTCCCTTTCTACTTTTAAATACTCTAAGAACAACAAGTAAGCCTGCAGTCTGAGAGCAAAGAGCCCTAATGGGGTGATATGGTACTATAAGGTCTTTAACATTAGCCTGATTAATCAAGAAATTGTATTTGAGGAGCAGGATTTTAAATTTGATTCTGGATTTAACAGGGAACCAATGAAGAGAAGCCAGGAGAAATATGCTCTCTCGTTCTAGTCCCGGTCAGTACTCGTGCTGCAGCATTTTGGATCAACTGAAGGCTTCTCACTGAGTTTTTACAACACATAAAACAAATTTTCAAAGAAGACTGGGTGAATATTCAGAAATAATTAATAAAATGTAAATTCTTATTTCCAATATGTTCAAAACTTGGACAGTGCTATCGTGAAATCACCCAGTGGTTTCTAAAGTCAAATTTTTGAAGGCTTGAATTGTGCTTTTCTGCCATTGCCATCTTGGTTGCAAAACCTTAATGTGATGAGGAAGGGCAAGTTTGACTGTGCAACTGCCGTATTTTTCGGACTATAAGGCGTACTTTTAAAATCCTTTAATTTCTCAAAAATCGACAGTGCGCCTTATAATCCGGTGCGCCTCATGTATGAATTCTGGTTGTGCTTACTGACCTCAAACCGATTTTATGTGGTACATGGCGCTCAAAAATCTGTCAAAAAATGTTTTAGTACAACTTTGGTAAGCTGCGAAGCCACACTGCTTGATGGATTGTCAGAGCATTGCTCAGGAGCCTCGCAGAGTAATCTGGGTCCAAACTCCGCTTCAGGTCCCAAAGTCAAACGAACACTCCGGCCTCACTGAGAGTTAAAAAATGGCTAAATTCTTTCATCTTTAATAAAATGGTCACTGTTGCTGCTTTACCAGGTGTAACAATTAAGTTTAACATCCAGGCATCCATGAAAACAGAATTTATTCAATTTAACAGAGTTAGACGTTAGCAGGAAGTTAGCTCGCTAGTTTCCACCTAAACATGATATACCATGTTCTGACTGAGAGATTTCTGAAAAAATTAAAACGTACAGCTCTGCTATCACTTCCAACATAAATGAAGACAGAAAACTACACAGCAGTGACTTTTGTAGGGCTACTGAAGTTGAACTAGCTGGTATATGATAATGTGCTACATGATCGCTAGCAACACAGTTATGTTAGCATAACATAAACAGTGAAGCTGGAGGATTAATGCCAACTTTTTTCCACTCGATTAAAGTTAGCGTGAGGGTTCCCGATGGTTAGGGACAAATGCAATCGCATGGCAGGATGCTGTAAACAGACCAAACTTTTAGGCATCACTCTTCTGATCTTCTGAAAGAGAAGCTAGGTTTGCTTATTTTAAAACCAACTGAGCCAACTGAGGGGCAGCCAGTTAGAAGGAAGCAAGTTTTTAGGGACAGGGCCTTAAGGATCAGTGTAAGAAAAACAAATTTTGTTGTTTGGTTGTTTATTTTTTTCTTTTCTTTTCTTTTCTTTTTTTTCTGTGAATCTTGCAACGCTATTCTGGTATAGAACTAGAAATGAGAATATTAAGTCCTCTTTAAAAGTTATTTTAATTTGGGTACCCTGGTCATCAGCGGTGATAACACAACACATTCATCCCATGGAGATCTTTTATACCGTTCAATAACACTGTTTAATCGAGGTTATGTCAGAACTTTGCAGTTCTTTGGTTGTCAATGACACTGTTGTACAGACCACTGTGCTGTTATGTATTGGTTAGAATTATGGTTTCTTTTTTTTTGTAGTCGTATTTAACTAACAGAAGCCAGAGACACTAAGAGAATTTCAAAAAAACAATAAAAAATGAAACTAGCCAGCAGATTTAAATTTCAGCAGCTATTGTGTCCTTTAACAACAATATGAAATATGATGCTTTTGATAACTAACACTGGAATTTGGTCTTAATGTGGGGTTAATGGGTTTTTTTTTTGCATTTTAGCAAGACACACAGACACTTTTTAATGCCATTATAATTTCAAAAACTCACGCCTGTCCCCTTTAACTTTAATATATCCTCAACACTAAACCACTAAAAAAAACACGAAACGCACAAAAAAATTGTATAATAAAAAAATAATTAAATGAATAAAATAAGTAAAATTTATGGATTCTAGTGCAGTTTCAATAAATGTACTACATACGACTGATTAAATAAAATTTGGCGAGTCTTGATTTTAATGGATAAGCAGCATTTGGTCTTATAGCAGGCCATTAATTATCATCAGTCGGCTTAAATTCTTTGGGCTGCTCTTTTATTGAATCCATCAGATTAGAAAATGTTCACTTTACTTTTCAAAGACAAACTTTAACATACTTGCACAGTAGTTAGGCATGGACAGGCATCTTTCACTTACCTTGAATTACAGTTGTACTGTTGTAAATTCTATAGATACTAATATGGAGTTATATGGTGACAATCTGAAAACATTCCAATTTTTACAAATGTTGAAACAATTCAGTTCATATTTTTAGACAAAAAGAAACACCGACCACACATCATCAACCCAAGCAATCTTTGGTACTGATGTTGACGATTCAGGTACCATTCTTCATACATCATGCATTCCAAATGTTTTGTCTACATATATACAGTAAGCAGCACTAGAATCCTAAATTAAAATCTACTTCCTCTGTGGCATCTATTTGCGTTTTGCACTTGTTTCAACATGGCCAATTAATTTTTGATATAATTGATCTTTTTTTCCATGAAATCCATTAACTTTTACCCAGAGGCCAAACAAAACAGAAGCACCAAACACAAATGCTATTTTCAACTGCTGTTGCCAATTTAAATTGGAGACAGTGCTGTTAATCAAACTGTGGGCAACAGTACACCTAAAAGCATAGAGCAATAGGGTTCAGCTCCACCCAATTCCATTAAATGTTGGAAAAAAGCATCTGTTTATATCATGGTGGTATTTCAAAGGCATCTAAACATTTATTTGGTGACATGATAGCTAATCAATGCTGTTTAGTTGATGAAGCTGAAGACACCCCTGTTTTGTTGACAGGCATCATAAATCAAACGTTGCCATGCCTGCTTTTTGCCTAACATATGTTATATGTTTTTTCATATTTTAATGCTTTTTTTCTAAACTTGAGAATAAGCATATATATATATATATATAAACTTCTGTTCCTTCCACCGCTGTTTCTATCTTTTTCATGGCCTTCCCTCCAGTCTCTCATGTTCCTCTTTCATAACTATCTCAATGGAAGTTTCTGCCACTGTGTAAGACACATCTGCATTGCAGTACCAAGGGGAAAGCTATGACTGGAGTAGAAGAAATGTACATATGAATAGCTTTAGACCAAGGTGTAAAGAGGAAAAAAGAGAGAATAAGGAAGCGTGACCTGTCATTTACAAAAATAATGGATGCATGAGTGAAAGGAAAATATCACTTCACACATCATTTGATATATTATAACAACCCAGTTTACTTTTTTCTCTTCGTTTTTTTCCATTGACATAAAAACATGCCCATTTAAATGTCCAAAATCTAATACAAACACAACCATTTGCATCTCAAAGTGCTGTCATAGGGAAATCACAGACGGGGTCATCCACCCCCACCTCCCTGCGAGCCTCTGTGACTCCCTATTATTAATGGCATCATCATTTTTCCTCTACTCACTCTATTTCCCTTCTGATAGTGGGGCCTGCTTCATCGTGTTCTGCCATGTTTCTGTAATTGCTCCAGCAGCCTGCCTTATGCTGAGCATATAGTTTTTGTGTGTGTGTGTGTGTGTGTGTGTGTGTGTGTGTGTATCCAGTGGGTGTGTGGCTGTCTGTAAGTGTGTACATATGCATGAGTGTGTGTTGCTCTGTCCCCCCACCAGGGCTGGATGTGAGTTTGTGGGGCAGAACCAAGCCGCAGGCGAGCTCCACACAGAGTGAAATGACAGCCTCCAGGCCACCATTGGTTGATGACCGTGAAAACACTTGCGGTTAACGTAAAGTGAGCGACCGGCTGTCACAGTGAGACACTGCGCTTATGTGCAGCCCTGACAACAGCACAACAAGCTTCTCTACAACTAGACTCTGCAGTGCTGTAACAAACAACAAAGAGACAGCCCTACAATTTGTAACAGCAACCGACTTAGACACCTGAAGTACATAGGAAAGTGGGAGAATCGCAGGACACAAGCGCTACCATTTGTCACAGTCTTTGTTTATCTTTACTTAAATTCTGTTGGGCAGGAGAAAAAGCTGAGGGTGGTTGTTCAAACGAAGACAGGGAGGCTAGAGTGCAGGGGAGAATTCCTGGACTGTCACAGATGCCAGCCAAGGTCACATAAAGTGAGGAGTAAGTGCTTGGAGAGCTACAGGGGCAGAGGCCAGCTCTGTGGAGGAGGTGTGAAGGAGTGAGTGACCAAGCATGAACATCGCCTCTACCCATCATTAAATGAAGCCACTTAAAGGAAAAATGCTCTGCTCAAAAAGGTCAATACACAACACTTTTGCAAAGCTCTGATGGTTTTATTTAGCCATCCAGAGAAGAGGGTTTTTTTTTTCTTCGATGGAGACGAAAATGTTTTTAATATGTGTCTGAAGACACTGCTCAGAACCCTGCCTTTTTACTCAGAAGCTGAGTTGCTTAATCTATCACATTCCCACCATAAAATGGGTTCCTAAAGCTAAACTGAGAAGCAATAAATGATATGCCAACAACGTGTAGTAAGGAGGGATGATTATAGAGCTGCTTTTATCATCAATTTTAACCTCTCTGTGGTTAAATCAGACTTCTTTTACCCCATGCCCTCTTGCATTTCTTTCGTGCCTCATCTCATTCTCACTGAACATGGACATGTGCACACACACACAAACACAGTTTATTATGCAGTAACATTACCAGATCCCCTTAGGCAGCTGTGCATCTCTGTATGACTGATGAGGGTAATTTCTCCCAAACAACAGAATGATCACTTTGGGTGTGAGCGCTACAGACCCTCCCTCCTCCCTCCATCTTCCCTCTCTCCCATCTTTTTTTTTTAGGTTACAAAAAAGGCAAGAAAGATATTTGCTACCGTGCCTCCTGCATTGTCTGGAATGGTTACAAAGATAAACAGCTCTACCACCTTATGGGATTTTTTTTAAGTCAATAATCTAATTCCATGGATACAATCAAACTATTGATACTTCAGTGACGATTCATATTCATGTAATAGAAGATACTTTGAAGTTGGATTGGGGGGTGTGGTGGTGGTGAGGGGGTGGGGGTTGGGTGTTCCTTATTTTTTCCTTGATTACCATAGGGATCTAATATAATACACATGCCATAGTGCATTAGCCTCACCATAAAGCCTTTGTGAGTCGCAGTGAGTTTATACTGCCTGTGTACTACTGTGCACCATGGAATACACTGAGCTGAAAGTAGTTAGGACTTGTCTGGCTCTCTCTCTGCCTCATAGGTTCAGCCTCAGTGGGCTGTCTTCACCTATTCTTTCATCTGTCAGTCACACACAAAAACAAATCCACCTGTCGACCGGTAGACTGGGCTGAACAGGGCTATACTACAGATGTCTGGGCTTGACTTAGTGGAAGCGAGCAGGCCAGCGCCCTCCACTGGTGATAAAAAGCCCATTAAGATGCTTATTTCCTCACCTGTCGGGTCCATCACCTCACCTCTCTATATAGTAGAGAGTAATGAAGACAGTTATCATTAATACAGCACTCTGAAGATAAAAGACATGCTTCTATGCATTTTGCGATCTTTGTGTCCTTGATCTCAAGGATTATCCAGGGTTGCAACAATATAACAATCCATGCGTTAAGAGACAGGCATTCTTACCGCATGACCTGATTGCCTCGACAATGAAGCTATTAATGGTGCATTATGTAAATAGTAATGGTCACAAACATCTAATAGGATAAAGGCTAAGTACAGTGCAGTTTAATGCTGCTGACTTTCAGTAGCTCTTTGAAGGATGTTTTCAATTATAACAGAGCTAATTTAATTCATTGTTTCGAAGCTGAAAATGCATTTTTAAAGGTTGACTGAGTCTCTATTTCAGAACTCAGGTTTAATCAGTCATGTACATTGAACACTGGAACGTCCTCTAAAGAGATTGACAAAGTTGCCGGGGATCTGCATTCTAGGTTTTAAAGGGACACAGTAGCCGTCTCCCTTCTCTTTTTCCTCAGATGGCAGGCTTCAGTTGTGGAGGGGAGGGTGTTCATCTAAAAGATGAAAAGACCTGTGCCTTTAAGAGGGCTGTCTCCCCTTTCCCTCATGCTCCCCCTCAGCCACACAGACACTCCTCCTGTGAGCATTTGTGAGGCAGCTTCTGTCCCTTATGTCTCTTAGTGGGGAACAGAACAGACTTCCCAGAGCATCACTGAAGACAAGACAGAACTCTAGGGACGACACCCCAGTTGCAGACATCTGTGTAACCCTGGCCTCATCTACAGTGGATGTCAAAATGAGAACACGGAGAGGAGACACAGACCTACTCAAGCTGGAGTAAAACATCCAGAGGTCCAAAACAGGACGTGGAACTTAAGAGGTGGACATCCCCAGATGTCAATTTTGAGTTGAACGTGACACGACCAGCACATCAAAATCAACAGCGCTGGATTGGATCGCTAAAGAAAAGGTGGAGTCCTAATTTGAGCTTTCAGGTTCTCTTTAGAAAAGTTTTGCTGAAGAATCAACAGAGAACTCTCTTTTTTTTTTTTACGGCTATTCAAGAAAAAAATCACCGTATGAAATACATACAAATTAAAGAAAGTGGATTACTTAGCTTTATACATTGATTTTTTATTCATCTTCAGAACACTTTCCAAACAGTTGTCTATGGTATGAAATTTAGATGCTCTTTAAAAAACATCTTTAAAGGTCCCAGCACTGCTATTAATTTACCAGCAACACATTTATCTTGTTTCTGCAGCTCTTTCTTGGAGAGCATTAAATCATTTTTTGATAGTGCTCTTGAGGAGGAGGTAATATGAAGTCTTGAAACTTTACAGCTGTTCACTGGAAAGAGAAAGAGAAGTGCCACATGAATAAGAAAATTATGTTAAGCTGTGGGAAAAGTGTGTGCCTGGACTAACATTACGGTGGATCACTGAGGACTGCACAAATGTTCACAGCGTGTGGAGTGGTCAGTGGCCAGAACCAGTACCTCAGCAGAGATGGCGTGAAGCCCCACCCAGGACTGGAGTTGAACAGACCAATCCAAATGGAGAATGGGGTAACTTCAAGCATGTGCCCTGTTTATCAAAGCCAAGCCTATAACAATGATGGACAGCCAGGTGGGGTTAATAATGTTTCTAGGCCACTTAAACCAGCACCACTCCCAGTACCTCCTCCTGCACTCAAATTAGGGCAAGAAGGATTCAAAAAAGTGTGCCGAACTGAGGAGGACAGTCCCTGTCCCTTTCCAGGGTTAGCTTCTGGGGTGTTAGAGATGCGCGTTAAGGAGGGAAGCAAGATTCGCAATTTAATGGGATTTGCCATGGCACGGATGCAAGGAGAGAAGGGAGTAAGTGGGGTAAATGTGAGTGGCGGTGGGCTCAGACAAGTGGTTTTTACCGGGTCAGGTCGTGCAGTCACGAAGACTATCACCTGTGCCGAGATCATGAAACGAAAAGTGGGCTGTTTGCACCAGCTGACCAAACTCCGGTATAAGGTGGTAAAAGAAGTGTGGGAGAGTACTGAAGGAGGGACATCCGAGATGACAGTGCACAGGACTGTGCCCTCCATCAGCATCCTTCTTTCCAAAGATCCTCTGGATCCCCAGGAACCAGGCTACCAGCCTCCAGAGACTCTCAGTGCACTGTGGGAAGAAAGAGAGGGCACCGAACCTGCAACAGCATCCAAGAGATCCCTTGGACCTTTGCCATACACCAGTTTCCCTGACTGTAAGAGAGTGTGTTTAGGGGAAGGAGTCTCAGTCCTTCCTCCTCACTGACTGGCCCAACTGGTGTCACAGTGGAGAGGATTGAATCAGAGGCGTTCATTTGGCACTGTACTCCACTCAAGCACAATGCTGAGACAATCAGAACATTCACTCAGACAGAACAGTGCTTTCTCAGAAGAACTGACTACCAATTCCATCCTCCAGAGGTCAGTTTGACTGGGATCTAAAAGGCTGCCTCTGGACATACAGCATTTACAGGACGTCTTTTGTGGTACGTCCAACATGGTCTCTCACATCCAGAAAACTTTGATGATGTGTGCAACCATGCTAATATATGACATCTAGAAAAAAAATATTACATCCTATTTCACACTGACAAAAAGCCATGAATTTCATAGGTTCTAGGTTACTGCTTTCAGTAAACTATTAACAACCTGTGGACAAAATCATTTGTTTGCCTTATGTTACAGTCATCTCGGCAACCATTTTCCCGACGCATTTAAATTTAACCTTTCGGAATATAAAACGTAGATCCGAGTAGACACACACACGTACGCACACACACATGTGCACACACACACATCCACGCACACACACAACCAAAGCCACTGGTGACATGACAAATGCAAAGCATACACATTTTATTTGTCTGAGTATTAACTCTCATGAAAACAAAATTAAATAAAGGCTTTTTTCAGTGGGAATTTTCATTTGTATTTCATCTTTCTTACTCAAACATCATTGAATTTGCAAAGCTGCGATTGAACAGAAAATCACAGTGCGCTGTTCTTTTGATAAGAATAACAGCAGTGAAATTTGTCTGTAAAAAAAGCTGATTTAATGACAAAGCTGTTGATAAGGCGCAGTCCTAAACCAACCCAGCCTGACAGAAATGCCTAGGGCAGAAATACAGGCACAGATTATCATTAAGATAGCAATATAACATCACACAACACAGTGGAGAAAAGGATTAAAAACTAGGTTTGACAGAGCTTCACACTACACTGTTCCTGCAAAATATTAAATCAAACCAACTAGCTGCTCTCCTTCCTGTTTCAGCCTATAGGCCTAGCCACCCACCATATCAATTGTAGTCTACCTCTTCGGGTGTATTCTTATATTTCATAAGCAAAATAATATGCTATAAAATATGGTATAAAAGGAGCTAAGCTTTCAAAGTAACGCCTATGCACTTGGAGTTGACAGACATAGCAAATAAAATGGCTGTATACTTTTTCCATTTTTTTATGCATTGCCTCCCTGCATTTTCACACCATTTAGATACCATTTTAGTTGCAAAAGCAGTACCTCTACGTAATTGCAGAAGCTTAACTGGATGCTGCAGACGTTTTTGGTGCTTGGATCAAAATTCAACCCTCTGCAGACTCCACAGCAGTAGGAAAAAACAACAACTGAGGGCATATGTAATGAATTTTATGGATTAAAGATTTCTTTAAAAGTTGTTCTGAACAACACAAACAAAATAAACCTTCCGGTGAATTAATCAATCCAAATACTTAAGACCTTTCCCATTTAATCACCCATATGTTCCACGCATAATAACTTAGATAAGTGGAACCTTGTCTTAATGCCGATCTTAATGAAAATCTGCAAATGCAAATGTCGACCCCCTAAAGTAGATTAATCAAAGTGACTCCTAATTGGAGGGGGCATTGTTGGTGGATTTTAAAAGGGGAGATAAAAAAAAAAGGAAAGTCAGGTCTACAGCATTTGCTTTCAAACTCACTGGACAAAGAAAGAAAAATGCTAGTATTTCATATAGCAGTCATACAGCACTTTAACAGTCTATGACGGACATAGTGATTAACCTCCCTCTCGATCCCATTAAATGAATCAGAGCACAGCAGAGCACCCAAGGTTGAATACAAAATGCTGTGACTGCAATACAGGACATATGTAGCAAACTGTGTGTCCTCAAGAAAGCAGGAAGGTTATCATTCCAGGTCATTGTTATCACAGAGTTAACAGCTTTCATCCAAGAGCCTATAGGACAGTCAGTCTACAATCCAGGTTGAACAGATAATGCCACTATAAGTACATTTCAAATCGACCCACATCTGTTATTAAGCACTAAGAATTCTGGGCCAAGTGTGAAATGCAGTGGGGGTAATTAGGGATAATGGCAAAGCGTACCTGACTGAGAGAACAGATAAAACATCCTGACAAAAGCATCATCCCAGCGCTAAATCCAATGAGGCTGGCATGAAATAGTATGGTGAAGGAGTCAACAAAGAGCATTACAGGAATGTGGACAAGGTTATTCACAAGCTGAGAGTCTGTTTTGCCAGTAATGTTTAGCTGGTGGTTTTCAAGCATGCAGTCAAGGTGAATTTTGAGGAAATACAGGCCTAGGCTTAAATTCTGTTCGTTTAGTTAATGCGCCCCACACACACACAGGCACGCACACACACATCATACACGGACGCACACGCAGAGCATACATATAAATCGTTATATATATTGCATTCTCATTTTTTTTCTGAAGGTCAGAATGTTTTTCTGTGAACAATTCATTAAATACTCACTACATACTTAAATCATAAATGACAAAGGGAAGCATTATTTTAAGGCTGATTACAGTTTTCTGTTATGGTGGTCACAACAGCAACCTCCTTTTTGCCAAAGCCAATGACTACATGCACTGAATGTGAATAAATTCATTTTGAAGTTAACATAATGAAAGTGTTGGCACTCCATTTTTTTTCCCTTCTCTGCCGCTGCAGCAGATGAGAGTGAGGTCTCTGGGATGGCGTGGGAGTTCGCTATCTCCCAGCCTCCAGATGGCTCCGTCTTCTCTTATCTAGAAGAATGGGTGCTGCCTCAATTTTTCAACTCGCCTTATCTGGGAATCCTTTAAATTGAATATTTACTGGGCCTATGTTTTCTGCTTGTGTTAGCCCTCTGAAGTCGACATTCCTCTTGCTTGTTGAGACAGGCCAAAAGGTTTTTCTCACTCATACACTCTCTTTGTCTGCCTTGTCAAGTAATGGGCCAGTGATTGATTATGTGATTGCTAGGAAAGAATGGAAGGTTAAGCAGTTAAGCAGAGAGCGGTGGAGACATATTAATGAATTGCCATAGAGGGAATATGTTGAACAATAGAGAAACATACATTACCCAAACATGACATCAGGCACCTCAGCTATATGTCAGGGCTAAAGTAGATTAAATTAATCATTTTCCAGACAGTCTATTGTTTTCTGCACAGTGTACACTAGAGGTTAAGAGAACACTTAAGCAGTCATTGAAAACATCTTATTGCCAATTGACTGGCTGTGGTCTATCTGCATAAACAAGCTGTGCCACAGCTACTCCCTGGTAAGTGTCTGGAAATGTCTTTTCAAAACCATTTTGCGAAATGCCTCCATGTTGGATTAATCAGTGCAGCTGAGGATGTAATTGCTGTGCTGAAGTCAAAGCTGTAAGAGCAGATAATGAACACTGACTACAGGGCTGCCAGAATCCAGGGCAAAAGAAATGAGAAGTTTGAAGACCAAAATGTCTTCAACATTTTTTCAAAAGCTGCGACTGAAGATGAAGGCTTGGTGTGTTTAAATGTATTTAAACTGATTTGTTTTCAAATACACAAAAACTAAAACAATTACTCAGAGTTTGCTTTTAGACTTTGTTACAGGAAAATTTAACAAAGTCTAAGATAAATATGTTTGAAAGTCTGGGAAAATTGAGGATTTTCTGGAGCTCTTTTTGCTGTGTTCTTTAACTGACATGCAGCTGTGAGTTATATACATTACACTAGTATTCAAATAATTTTCCTATATGAGGGATAGGTTTAGAAATATGAAGAAAAAAAAAAAATCAACTAATGGCTGCTGCCCTCTAGTGGAGAAGTAAGTTTCAAGTCAACCGCAGAAAAACAACTTGCTCAAGAGCACCATTATTGATATATCTGACAGACATAAATGGCCCGGTGCACTGGATGATTTCCACAACAAAGCTAAATGGCCACAGAATACAACACCATTATCTGATGAGCTTATTATCTATAATACAGTTTTAAGAATATAACAAAGCATTTACAACAAGCAAATGGGAGCTCTGGGCTATGCTATTTTTTGGATCATTTAATGGCAATCTCAAGGCTGGTATGCTAAAGTCTTGCCTTTTCTCAGAGACAACAACATTTCACCCTTTTATCCTCATTTCCTCCTCTATGCGATAATGAGAGGACTCAATTAGATTAAAGAATTTGAATAAATGAGGTTTCATGGTAACACATTATGCCCCGTATCTTTTCTGAAAGGCCTTGATGAGGAACAAAGAGGCTAGGCTCAGGGACCGATATCTGTGAATTACAGGGGGGAAAAAAACAAACAACATTAGCTTTGTACTTTTCCAGTAATGCTCAGAAGAAGATAGAGGAAGGAAATAAACCCTAATGGTAAGCTGGAAAGGCCCTTTAAATTTTCCAGGCTTCACCTTTTGATCTCGACTGTGCACATGTACAATATGTTGAAGATGCAGTACTGCAGTTAATATTGTGAGTGAACTGCTCAAAAATACTGTCTATGTTTAGAGATGAAAACATACCATTTGTAATTCTTAGCACTCTCTGACTGCATTTAACTGTGAAACTGAATCCTGGTTTCCTGTGTGAGAAAAGAAGTACTTAAATGAAATCATGGTGGTTTTCGTAAAAGACCAAAAAAGAAAAAGAAAAGTCTAGGATAATGTGGGCACAGAATAGTGAAAATGTAGTATAATTGGACTGTTACAGTGTCTTTTTCACCATCTTATTTTTTTTTTTAATTCTCAAAGGAACTATGAAATTCAACACAAATCCTTATATGGCTTTTTCCCTCTGTGTTTCGCTGAAAATATTTTCTTTGGTTGTTGGTATCGCTGTTTGACACCAATTTAACTTGCACTGCCACTGATTTCTAATATCACAATATTACATGATATTACAGTGAGTGCACAGCTTATTGAGTACATAATACGTTGCATTGCACACAAATTTGGTTAGTATTCTTTGTTTTCTATTTTTCTGTTTTATTTAGTTTATTTTTGCTTGGGAATTGATGGAAACTGCTTCCTATCACCCCTCAACTGGTCATGGCAGATGGCTGGCATTCCCGGAGAATGGTTCAGGGAGGGGCAGCCAGAGGTTTCTTCTTTCCTACTGTTGTAGAGTCTTTCTCATAGGAAATAATTTAATTATTGAGGTTAATGAATTTTCTCCACATTACAGTAGGGTCTTTACCTTACCGTATAAAACACTATGAAGCAACAGTTGTTGTAATTTGGATCTATATAGATAAATCTAAATTGAATTAAACTGAATTGCCGCTGCCCAGAAAAACATTTAACATGTCTGCTATAACACTCACGTCTAACCAGTCAAATGAATAACGCAGGAATAAAACATTTTAAATGCCACAATAATAATTTTCAATACATTGCTACATATATTAAAAGAGTTATGACCTTGTTACATGACTTTCTGAATCTTTTTTTTAAGATTGCGTTTGACACGCAGAATTGCCTTTCAGAAACGTCAGAAATCAATAGCAAAAGAGGGTTCACAACATATATCACTGGTGATCGGAGATATATAAATAAACAAATGACACCAGTGGAATTTCACTGTCATTTTTCACTCAACTTCATTTTTTCCCTCAAGGTCAAAATATTTTTCTGTGACTCCATCTCCACAGAAGATGAGCATAATTGTTTAGAAAATCTATTTTCTGACATGACTAACCTAAATGTAATCTAACCCTTGCACTCATGCTTTCATTGTTATTAAATAAAACAAATGCAGGAATCTGACATGCTAATTAAAAGGATTTGGCTTAAGCTCCCTCATCAAACTGTGAACACACACTGTAAGGTTTTAACAGGATTTCATCAGTTATTTTGCCAATCACATTCCACAGCAAGGTTGACAATATGACTAAATGATTTGGTTATTTGAATTCAAACAGTGTCAGTTGGGGGTCCACTCTGCGCAGTGGGAGGATTGGTAGAGTAATATCAACACGGTTGTGATTACTCCATTGCAACAGTGGGGTGCTCCAATCAGAGCCGAATCACTCTACTCATTACAGACTACAAGGCCAAATATCAGTGGGTGGACCACAAAATCAGGCTTTGCATGTTCCCACTGAAATTAACTGAAATTAATTGAAATTCATTTGTGGCGCCCTGATGCTCCCCATCAACACCAGACTAATTCACATTTGCACAATTCAACTCAGGTTCATTAAGTGCAAGCACATTCCAAGGAAAAAAGCATGACAAAACAGTGCTTGTAATCAGTAATCTGGACCTCACCTTTTATGGTGAGGTTCAGATTGTATGGTCAGCTGTACGTTATACAGTGGGTTTTTTTAGCATAAATAGATAAACGTACAAAATCTCATAATAATAATAATATTATTATTATTATTATTATTATTATTATTATTATTATTATTATTTAAAATTATTATTTATAATCATAATTTGTAAACAGCCCATAGT
>VUQG01017266.1:6313-27505 GCA_015106755.1 Etia nguti
TATGAAAAAAGAAAGAAAAAGAAAAAAAAAAAAAAAAAAAAAAAAAAAAAAAAAAAAAAAAAAAAAAAAAAAAAAAAAAAAAACAAACAAATAAAAAAAAAAAACAGAACAAGATGGACTTGAAAGGGGATAGAAAAAGTCTGTTTCAGTGAAGGGGGATGACTGCAGTGGTCCCAGTGGTCCCCACAGGGACCTGGGGGCGAGTCTCAGCCTTGTCATACTCCGCTTTTCTCCTCCTCCACTCTGCACACCAGCTCCAGCCCCCCCTCCACCATCCCTGTTCTGCCCACGGAAAACGTCGATAGCAGGCTGCCGGTGCCGAGGTCTCTGGTGGACACTAGCTCATTCTCCCGGCATCGACAGGCCCGCCAAATCAATATTTAGTTCCCCACTAACAAGCTGCCTCGGGGTCTGAGCCAGAGAGAGAGAGAGAGAGAGAGAGAAAGAGAGACAGAGAGAGAGAGATAGTGATTGAGTGAAGAATGCGGGACAGTGGAGGATGGCAGAGAGAGAGAACAGGGACTGAGAGCTGTCCAGCTAGAAGGGAAAAACATGGATTCAGTAGAGTGTTGTGTGTGTGTTAGTGTGGGAGGGGGAGAGGAAGGTGGAAAGGTCAGAAGAAGATCTGGGGAACAAGAGAACAGTGTCTGGTGTGTGTCGTGGTGCGGAGGCGACGCATGAGTGCCTGCGGCAGCCGCTGACAAGAACACAGACAAGACACACACACATACTCGACACTCTCAATCATACACATATCACAGCGAGCAGACGTTGACAGCACTCGAGCAAAGCTCCAGCAGAGCACTCACAGATGAGTGGCTGTGTGCACACAAAGACTCCAACACAGACACAAACTAGTTGCTTTTCTTTGTTTATCTTTTGCATTATTGTCTTTTTTTTTTCAAAGGCTGAGCAGAATCATTGGGGTGGGAACAAAATCCTCCATTTACTGTATTTGGTGGCCAATTTTTGCTTTTCTTAAGCATTGAAGACTGACAAGTAATGACACCACATTTAGCGAAACCAAATTGTGACGTAGACACCAAAACATCCACATTAATCATAGATAAAGAAATAAAATGCATTAGTCAATAAATAAATAAATAGAGTTACTCATTGTTCAAAAACATATACAGTGCCAGTCAAAAGTTTGGACACACCTGAGGGCATGGATGTTTCTAATTATCTGACACAGCTTTTATTAAAAACAAACAAAAACGAAGCAAAAACTATGATGCACAAATGCACAAAAATGAAACTCTTTGAATATCGTACACAGTGAACAGACAGACAATGTACTAAATTCTGTAGACCTGTGAAAGAAAAGGAACTATCCGAAGTTTTTATCAAAACTCAAGAATTCAAAACAGAACATTGGTGATGTTTGAAAGAGAGGGATTTTTTACAGCGAAATCATCCTACTCACTGTTTGGGTGTCTTTAAACGAACATTTGTTGTTTACTTTTCCTCTCGCTGGGCTGGTGCTGATTTATCCCAAACAACTATGTAGTAACAAAGTAAGCTAGGACCACATATTACATATATTTGGTAGAATTTCCTGGTTCAGTATGGCAAAGAAAGCTCAACTTACTGTAGGTCAACAGCAACCTACAGCATGAATGCATGTTTTTTAGGTTCTCTGTTATCTCATCCAATCAATCTAATCCATCCATGAAACTCATGAACATGGAGACAGAGTCCATCCATCCAATACATTCATCCATCCATCCATCCATCCATCCATCCATCCAATTCAGGGTGGCGGGGGACTGGAACCACCATAGGATGAGGGGCAGGGTACATCTGCCCACCAATTTATCACACTCCCAACGCAGACAGACAACCATTCACACTCACATTCACAACTATGCGCAATTTAGAATCACCAGTTAACCTAACCCCACTAACAAAACAAGCTCTTGCAAATAATAACTAAATAATTACTACTAGTACTACCCTACCTCTTGCCCAGTGTCAGCTGGGATACGGCCCCTTAGTGATCATGAAGTAGATAAGGGGTTAAGGAAATGGACTGATAGCTGGCTGGCTGGAAAACAAACTTGCTTCGGTTGGGAAAATACATAATTGTCTTTCTGTTGAAATAAATCATGTACTTGTTTGTTATGTTAGACCATATTAGCAACTACATTTCTGCATGTCTTTTTAATCCCCTGTGCAACCAATACTGAAAATAGGCCTGCCTGGACTGCAGGTAATGATTTATTCGAACACAATAGTAACTGTGCAGTAACCACGAATTACTTATATAAAGTAAACAGGTTAAAGTGTGACTGGTAATTAAAATCTTAGTGGGACTAAAGCAAGCGTTTGTGTTCTTGCACATTTAAAAAAATATATTATTTTGAGACTATTGCACTGCCTGTGCAGGGACAAGTAAGTTATGTGATCATTAATGCAAGTAGGTGAGACTGACCTTCTGCTGGAGAATGTGGTTTACATGGGCCAGCCACTCCTGATCTCTGGGATACTCTGAGCAATCTGCCGCCCCCTGTAAACACAAAAGGAGATTCTCAGCAATGTTTTCTTTTAGAGATTATAAGACAGGGAACCAAAAGCGTTGAGAGATAATCTTCAATAAATTGTAGGAATATTTACATTTTGTATAAAAATGTCACGTCAGACATTATTGAGATATAATGTTTCTACAAAGAAACACGTTTGCTGCCAAATGACAGAAATGTAGCACCAGTTGCACCAGTTAGGACCTTTAAGAAGTGTTGTCGAGACTATTGCAAGGTATCCCAGCATACCACTGCCTACTACTCATGTGTAAAGACCTAAGAGAGTGGCAGTGCTAATGAACATGGTGAAAAGAAACTACATGGCCATGACCACGTACTCCTGAGCACTAATATGCTTCCTCTTCACTTCAAATCCAAAGTGGCACCGGACAAGATGTGATGAGACTTGGAAGAGGTGGGGGAGAAAAGTCTGAGTACGCGTACAGGTGTGTGTGTGTGTGTGTGTGTGTGTGTGGGTTTGAAAACGTCCCTGCAGTTACAGAACGGCTCTAACAGGTACAAAACTGTTTCATGCGAGTTGGAGTTATCTTAATTCTATGTGTCCACTTTTTACTTCTTCTTTCATTGTAATTACAGTATTAATTAAATAAAGCTTTCATAAATTCAGCTTATGTACTGATGTGCTAATAAAGCACCGTATATTATACCAAGAGTAATGGAAATCTATGCAATTTCAACAGCGCAGCTCAGTTTTTCTACATGATAAATGTGTAAAATTACAGAAAAAGTTCTGGTAGCTGACTGCCCAGGCTGTTCGGTATTTATAAAACATAAAGTTTTTATGCTTGATGAAAATCTTCTTATTTTAACCAAAATCTCTGAGGTAGAAAGTAAAAAAATGAACTTATTTTTTTTGTTTTGTTTATCATGTAATTGTTTATTTATTACTTAACTACTTTGGTGTAGTATGAATGGCTATAGGAGAGGTCTTTATCAACAGGAAAATCTAAAAAACTTGTAAAAATACAGTTAAGTCCAAAAATGTATGTCCTCCTTTATATTTTCCAAAGCCATCAAGGGGGCCGGATTGAAGTCTTTACTGGGCCGATTCTGGCCCCTGGGTCTTACATTTGACACCCTTGCTATAGACAATTACATTACAAATATCCTCTAAATTTAGACAAATAAATACAAATCCTGAACCATGGAAGATAACAGAAAATCTGTCTATATGTTAAAGGATGGTTTCACTGTTTTATTTGCTGGCCCTGTGTTTAATTATGTATTCACGATAACCAAGGCTTTCCTTTAACAAAGCAGCTTGCCTTGATTTTTTCTTACTGAAAGTGCTGGAAGGATATATTTTAGTACTGGACATGTTTCATTTCACTGCACACTTTATCCCACTAACCTTGACATGATGGCAGGGAGCATTCACATACCACAGTATGTATGACAACAGTCTGCAAGACTGTATCTCTTCCTGTTGATCCCCAGCTGTTTGGTACCCTATATAAGGTCTCTGGTGATAGCGCTTGTTTTGCCTAATTAGTGAATGATGCTTGGGAAAAAGAGACCTACATCGAAAGCAAGGTCATAACAAGTGTGTGTGTATGTGTGTTCATATAATGAGAAAAAGAGGCCTTTTGTGACCGCTGTCTTAAAACGTCTCACAACATAGGTGAACATTGTGTGTAAAATGCATGTATGCACTGTGTGTAAGTGTTTGTGTGTAATGGTGTGGGCGCTTTCTGGCCCTTGATAAATACATAACAAAGCACTGACCCTCCATCCAATATCAGGTGCAAAACAAACTGGCCTGGCAATTATAGCTTTATTACATCTGGATCATTAACTCCACAACAAGTTGCCAAGGGAGCGTGGAGCTGCTCGGGCCTTTCTGAGGCTCTGTTGCACACAGCGAACTGGATAGTGGACAGTAAGAGTGTTCAGGATGACAGCAGTGTGTAAATATGCTTGGAATAAGTGTGTTTCACTTAATTATGTGTAGCGAAGAAGCAAAGACGTGAATACTGATATTAATTCATAAATGAAAAAATGCCATTCCTAAAGATTGGATGCTGTATAAAATGTATGATTTACACGTTACTCAAGCCCTACATATTATATAACAGAATCGGTACAATAACACCTAGAAATGTTGCTGATATGGTGATATTTAAATTGATGTTTAAAAAAAAAAAAAGCTGGGTTAGACATAATTACCACTCTTTGGCTATAAGGTTTCATTAGGTTTTCTTATTCTTGTGTGATACTGAATTCCAGCAGGTCACTAGCTCAGGGCATTCCTTGATACATAATAAGCTAAATGCTTTGTATGGGGGACAGGTTTATCACTGACTAGATTGGCATTTTCTCATTGAAAACAAGCAAAGTCTTCATTCAAGAGCAGTTATATGCTCTCCAAAATGTGTATATAATGTTTAGTAATAATGGGTTCTTTACAGATGTGTAAGTCCCCCCATTCCATTTGCACTAATGTGCTCCCATACAATCAAGGGCGCTGGCTTTTGTAGTGATAACAAGCCAGACAGTTTTTAGCCCAGATTTTGATTGTGAGAGTTTTTTTCAGCTCACCTCAGTCCATCTGAACTGAGCATTTCTGCATCTTCGTTATTTATGTGTCTTCTTTGCATAGCCGAGTTAAAACTCGCATTTGTGGGTACAGCGACGAATGCGCTCACTGACAATTTTAAGGCAGAAACAAGTGAACAAAGATTATTTCTCTAGAGAACAGAAAATGCGTAGGCTTTGGAAAAGATGATGGTCATTACAAGAAGGCCATCTATTCCCCAAATCCCCCGAAATTGTAAATATAACCAGGAATAATTCACTTAAAAAATTTGAAACACTTGAAATTCAAAAATGTATCGATTTCAAAACCAAGTACCAGTGCCCTCCAAAGCTGAAAACTTCTGGAAATATTGTTGACAAGAGACATCAAACTAAAAGAAAGTAACTGTTGGCAATGCAGCATTCTCATTTAAAAGTAAAAAAAGAGAAGTAAAAGCAATCCCACAGAGCCTGAACTCTCATTCAGCTCACTGGTATCGCAAAACTAAATGAATAAATGAATACGCTTGCTATGTGTTGGACTTGTTGAACCCTGCTGGGACATCCTGATACAGTAACATCGTGTCAGTCCTCAAGCTCAATGAGAAAAAGATTGTGGAGAAGAGCTCCTCAGAGTTTACTGAGTGAGGAGAAAACATATTTCAGAAACAAATAACATTTGCTTGTACAAAATGCTAAAGAAATAAATAATTAGTCAGTACTTTGTCACATAAGTAAGTGAGTTCAGATTGCGGATAATGATATAGAGTGATTTTTTTTTAATAACCACAAGCTGTTAGTCCTCTTCTGCATAGATTTTGACTTACAGCTGAAGGAAAAAGTTTGTGAACACTTTGCTAGTTTCTGATTTTCTGTATAACCGTGTTCAATTTTCCAAGAAGTGGAAAAACAGAACCCAATAAAACAAAAAGGAAAAAAATTCTGATGATTCTTGAACACTGGCTTGGTGGAACTTTTGCTCACTGTCTCACTCATGTTTGCTCAAATGAACTTTCTACTTCAGGTTCTGTTCAATAAAAGACAGAACTTTGACATGTTCAATCCAAAAATCATCTTTA
Source organism: Etia nguti (assembly GCA_015106755.1). NCBI lineage: Eukaryota > Metazoa > Chordata > Actinopteri > Cichliformes > Cichlidae > Etia > Etia nguti. The sequence continues at coordinate 12,450 of VUQG01017266.1, forward strand.
TTCTTCTTTGGCTATTCTTTGCTAGGATGACTTGGGTGCTGTCTTCCTGCATGACCCACTTTCTCTTGAGATTTAGATGTCCTGACATTTTGCTTTAAAATTTGCTGATTTATTTCAAAACTCATCGCTCCATCAATGATGTTCCGCCATCCTGGCCCGATGCAGTGAAGCAGGTCCAAACCACGATCGCCGCATTTCAGAGATTACACTGGAATTCTGCATTTTCTTCTCTCTGAACATCATTCGCATTTAAATAAGTTCTATTTTGGCCTCATCTTTCTACAAAACATTGTGAAACCAGCTTTCTGTCTGGCGAACAAAATATTTAGACTGAGAGCAGTTACCTTTTCCTTGAAGCCCTGTCATGCACATCATTACTGTTTAGAGTTCTCTTGGCGATACACTCATGAACTCTTTTATGAACCAATGTTGAACTAATGAGGCATTTAGTTGCTTAGAAGTTACCCTGGGATCCTTTGTGACCTCCTAGACTGTTATAAGGCTTCTTCTTGGAATGATTTGTTGGTCAACCACTCCTGGTGGTGCTGAACTTCATTTGTACAAAGGCAGTCCTGTTATGGATTGGTTATGTCCCTCTTTAAAGATCATTTTATAGCACGATAAACATAAACAACGAGTCCCTGTTCTTTAAATAAAAACACCTGATTATCATTACAGCCTACAAATTCCTGAGATTTGTATACTTTTCCCCTTGCACAAATATAACATTGGGTACCTTTTCCCCAAGTCTAATAGTTTCTTTTCATCTCTTTAATGGGACTGTCTTTGTCTAGTTTTATGAGTTAAAAGGGAGTGAGACTGGATGGTTATTTGGGCCATATTTAAGCAGAAAGGGTTCACAAACTTTTTTCCTGCAACTGTACCTACTATCCCAAGTGAACAACAGACTACATTATACTTTAGTCTTTCTTTTGAATTTTAACAATAAAAACTAAGTTTTAACCTTTTACATTCTTTAATAAACACAGACACAAGGGGTAAACAAACCCGTGTTAAGGCACCAAGTAGCTCTTCATAAACCATCACTAAGAAAATGCAGTGGAAAAAAACAGGTGGTGAGAAGAAAAAGAGTGATTTTACCAATAGAGGTTAAAGCTTTGGTGAAAGGGACTGTTTGTCAAGTGAGAAACTGTTCCCTTTCATCTCTTGGGTGGAGCTGTGCAGCAAAGGGCTAAAATTGGTTTCAAGTGTGAGTAAGTGTCTGCTGCGCCCTCTCTCATCTTGTGATAGATGGGAGGAAGTCCCCAGGGATGTGAGGCTGATTGTAACATAGGGCTGCTAATTGATGACATGGCTGGGTGTGATCTATGGTGGAGCGATGGCCCACCAAGTTGTAAAAGAGTCTGGAAGACTTCTGAAAACCGACAACACTCAATAACAAGGAATTTTCTGTTCAACGACTGCTTTTACCTGAAAGGAGGGGGAAAAAAGTTGTACGTACTCAGCTTGTGCCATTATTAAATCTTGTATCAAGTTGATATGTGCTGCAGGAGTTGACAGGTTTTTGATCTTGCTTAGATTGAACACTCACTTTAAACATGGAGTCTTCGCTTTGGCACTGCTACTTCCCAACTTATTAGTGACATGCCTCTGTGCATTTAAAAAAAAAAAAGTTGTCCAGAATTGCTTACTTCCTCTATCTACGCATCAATGAGAGGAGGTCAGACACAAGCAGACATTTCCAGGAAGTTTAAACACTGTTAGACAATGAAATGAAATGAGATGGCACCTACTTCTTTCCTCTTTTCTTCTTTTCAGACTGATGCCAGTCTACAGTATTTGTTCCCAGAGGACAGAGCAAAGTAGGTCTTTGACATTAATTTTGCTTTACTTGACAAAGAAGATACCCAAAGCCAAAGTCAATATTAATGCCATACTGTCTTTGCCAATCCAAGGTGCACACGCACAGAAACAAAAAAACTTTGAGGATGTTTCAAAATTTTATAGCATTAAAAAAAAAATCTATCACAGGTATGCTGAATGCCCTGGGCTTAATCAATCCTAAACTTGATATAATTCTTTAACTTAGAATTTGTATATAATCGTGAACACATTCCCCTGGGCTTACCTGATCAGTTTCCATTATGTCTGCGAGATCATTCTCTGACATATTGAGGATGGAGGCAGCAATGGACTTGGCTTTGATCATAGACTTGGCTGAGAGGCCGCCCTTTGCTGCCACAGAGTTGGCCTGCCTCAACCTCCTCCTCTTCATCAACTGCTGCTTGACCTCTTGAACGTCTAAAAGTATTTCACTGGCCAGGGCCTGAAGGGGGAGGAGAAAAAGGAATAAAAAAAGAAGAAGATGATGAAATGGATGTAGAAAAACAAGAGGGATAGCTCTGCCTGGCAGATGAATAAATGAAATTGATCAAGCATGCGCCAGAGAGGCCTAGTACATTATGGAGGAATATTGAGTTTGACACACTCAGATTCTCTTCGGTTTCGCCTCACGCTCCCCTGTAGGAATGTGGACCTGAGGGTTTGTTGCCCTGTCGATTGAAAGCTGAGGGAACAGAGCTTTGATATCAAACGCACCCCAAGTTTTGCTAAATTCTCCACAGACAGAGAATCATGCATCAGAGAGAGAAAGACAGGGAGCTACTGAAAATACAGCCATTCATTTATTTATTTGCTTTCTGAATGTCTCACAGTACAACAGGGCAGCATAACACTGTTAATAATTAAGCTATGAAGGGCTGTTTCAAATGGTGCCCAAGTGAAAGGCAAGCGAGACGAGGAAGGCTTGCGATGGCACAGTTGTCGGGCACTAAATGGGAGTTTGCTCTAAATACAGAGAGACAATTAAATGTTAAAACTGCCACTGTACACGAGAAAGTCAATAAAGTAAACTCCCCTTTGCTTCATTTTGAGCTTATTGATCGAGGCAATAATCTTCTGTATCATTCCCTTGTAAGCCCGCTGAAAAGCTGACCTTGGAATAGATGGTCAGATGAGGGAAAGCTAGAGACAGGAGAACTTGCAGTACACAAAACAAAATAAAAAAGAAACACAAAGTACAACTTCCTCTTGGACAGCAGAAAACACAAGCAGGCAAACAAGAAGCGCAGGGCACGTACACCGACACAAACCCAAGTACAAACACAGAAAACACTCAAGGGCTTTAAAGTAACACTGGTAATCACACACGAGCTGCGCTGAATTGCGCGAAAAATCTCCACTTCTCGGTCTTAATTTTACACAGGTGCACCAGGTGCAGTTTACAAAACCAGAAGTGGTCCCTGCTGGAGACTGCTGAGAGAGTAGTTAAAGGCTTGCAGTTGACATAATGCTTCTGGTCTATTAGCAAAACAGTGAACATTCAGAAATATAAAAAGGGGGTGTCTTTAAGGAAGATCATAATGTAGTAAATCCATTCAAGTGAAAAAAAAAAAAGAAGTTTAAATGTTTCAGAGAAAAGTTAAAAAGTGAAAGTGTAAGGTGTCAGTACAGATTCACCAGTTGCACTTCTAGAAAACAGTGTGACAAAGTCTCGATTAAACTTCAACATGCAGCATTAGTGAATTATTTTCGCAAGCGTCCATCCATCCATTCATCCATCCATCCTCTTAATTGCTTATCCAATTTAGGGTCGCTCGGAGGCTGGAGCCTATCCCAGCTGTCACACGGTGAGAGGCGGAGTAGCTCTGAGATATACTGGATAGGCTGACAGTATATCGCAGGTCTAACACCGTGTTAACCCCTGTACCTCTGTGCTGCCACAATTGCTTCTACTTTCATATGGATATAAATATTCAAGATGATGAACAGAAGACATAAACACTAGTTATTAAGGAAGCCAGCTTCAGTTCATTTAGGTCATCTTAGCTCTATTCAGCCTTAGGGAATATGCAGCTCATTAACTAACAGTTGGACATCCTATTCTTATATTTACAGCCCAACAGATATTCACTCATTAGTCAAAGGTTAAATTCAATTGCCGTAAATAATGTGTGTGGAATCATCCAGAAGGAGATTAAGGGGTGACTTTATCACTCATTTTGACTCTGGGAGACATGGCTGGGACTGGCGAATGCAAGCGTTCACACATACAAGCTTTTGAAATACACAGATGGAAAAATGTGTGTGTGTGTGTGCGTTTATTAAGAGGTCTTAGCCTGGCGAGTACCACAAACAGTATGGCCAGAGGGCCAATTTAGACAGGACGAGGATCAGGGCATGGAGATGTGGATCAAATGAGCAGCTAAAAGATATCCTCTTTGATAATAAACTACCACTGAATTAGCATTTATACACATGAGCACACAATGGGCCCTTTATAAATAAAAAGAACAGAGCAAGAGGAGAAATGCTGTAATTTTGTTGGATCATCTACCCACTGATAATAGCAACTGCTATTTAGCAGTTTGAGGTTGAGCCTGAATGAGGTTGCGGAAGCCTGTTTCACAGAATATGAAAGTCATATGTGGCTCTCACATCTCTTTTTATTCATTGTTCTGATTTCCTGCATATCTGAGCCTGACAGCATTTTAAAGTAATTTTAAAAAAACATATCTATATTGAGAAAAAAATCTGTAGGGATGACTGGCCAAAAATTGTACTTTTTGTACTCTGCAAGAGAAAAAAACTCCTCTGTGTTTGTGTATTGTGGAGCAGTCACTACATGCAGGGCCACTGTTTAGCAGTTCAAGAGCAGTGCTTACAGCCTGGGGCGTGCACAGGGGCCAAAAGGGTTTGCTGGCACACAAAAAAGAAATCTACACACACACACACACACACACACACACACACACTCAGGCACAGACACACGCAGACAGACACACATCGCACAGGTACAAAGAACAAAAAAAACAAGCTCATAAAGGCACAAACAGACACATCTATACACACACACACACACACACACACACACACACACACACACATGTGCAGCCCTCCGGTCCTGATCAATACATGACAAGAGTAAATCTCCTCCGGACGTCAGGCAGTCCAATCAAAGGGCTTGGTGTTCTTATAGGGGATCACAAGAGCCAGGGGGAGACAAACAATGATGTGAATCCTCAACAACACCACAATGGCCCCAACACCTCGGGGTTATGGGAATGGAGGAGAAGAGTAACACAAGCATGAACTGTATTTTTATGCACATCTATATGTGCGAGCTTTTGCATGTGATGCAACTTCTTTTTGCATGCAGGCAGGTCTTCTGCACTACACGAATGTGTATGTGTGTGTAGGAAGTAAATATACACAAGAGGAAAGGATGAAGGCTTAGCTGCGTAAAAGAAATCAGAGTTTGCAAAAACAGGAAGAAAAAGTTTAAAATTCTGTCCATATGGGTTTTTCTTGCTTGTAAGGACAAAAACAATGCAAAATTGCAACTGAACTGTGACAATAATCTTGCACGAGATTTGTGTGTGTGCAAAAATACTGCGTCGCTATCAATCTCTGGCAAGCCCTTTCTTCCTTTGACAGACAGGCGTCAGCTGAACAGAACTGATGGGCAGTCTTTATCAGTCTCTGGCAGACACACACATAGACTGACACAAACACTGAAACACACCTCAAGGTGATGGATTAGGTCTAGACAAAGACAATGCCTGTTCCCAGTGGGCATGCAGTATTCTTAGAGTGGTGGCCTACACTGACGCAATGTTCCAGCTTTATTCATCCATCTTCTGACACTTATGGGGGAGCGGAATGTGGTGATGCCAGGCCAAGTCAGGTAGTGTTAACGGTCTTTCTGGTCTTGGAACTTTCCGAGGCCTTTCTGGGCCATGTGGGGTCTGCAATTCCAGCGGGGTACTGTGGGTATTCTTCCAACTGAAAATGCCCAGAATAACTGAACAGAGAGGAGTCCAGCAGAAACCTCAACTATCTCGAGTGGTTTGTTTTATTTTCAACAAGTATGAGTTTCATACCACGATGCTCTGCTAATCAGCTCACCGGCTTTAGTTAGTTCTTGGGTTGAATCCTTGACAGGTGTTCTTCTGAATACAAACAATAAGCATCTTTTACCCACAAGCAAAGCATTACACCAGGGGTAGTCCATGGATATCCCAGACTCTGCCCTGAAATCTATGAATCTGTGGGCAATAAATATTACTATATAAATAAGTGCTGAAGGATTTTCTTCCTACCTCATTAATCTATTGTTAATGTTAACAGCTAAGTTGGTGTGTTGAATGTTTCAAAATCTAACTAAATACATAGATTGTCACCAATTTAGCATCTGACCAAGAGTTATGTCCTGATGCAATCTTCTCCTCTGTTCCTGAGTTAATACTGAATTGAATAATGGCCAGAAAACTGTTTCTGCAGAAAGCAGGTGACCGTTGACCTTTTGAATATTAAATGTCATCAAGTCATGTTTTTATCCTTTAAAACATCTGTGTGAAACTTCATCCTGTTTACTGTAATAATTGCGGAGATTTTTCCAGCTGCATACACCTTGACCTTGGACGTCCAACATATAATCGGTTCATCCTCGATTCCGAGTGAGAGTGAAGAGATATATCGAGCTCACGAGAACGGGAGGGATGGACAGACACTGAGAAAACACAATGCCCCCAGCTATGGCTGTTGCCAGTGCAGAAGAAATAAGAGTGTGACTCAATCCACTCACATACACTGTATGCATGTACAAGGGCAGAAAACTGGTAGGCTTCAGATTTATCTTCATTCTTTTCTCATAATCAAGAGATTTTAATAACCAAATCTTTTCTTGTAATTATGATGCATTTGCTACTCATATTTAAGCAAAAGGTCTCCATCATATTTTCCTCCTTGTGTGCATCCAACACACTCATTTGTACGTTATCAACAGTTTACGTTGATATATTGTTCTCTGTTGTTTCTCAGAAGTGCTAATGACTGGCCTAGCATAAAAAGATTTGTTAGTCTGCAGGTGCTAGAGACTAGAAAAGTGTGTTAAAATTCAAATAGGATCCCAGGGTAGACATGTGAAATTGTTATCTTGTCACATGAATAGCCAAGCTCAGTAAGTGGATGCCCTCTCCTGTAGAGAGATTCTGCCTAGATAATGCAGGGAAATTGTTCAGTCAGTCGTTTTGACATAGACATCGCCCCCTCTGTTGATGTCGTTGTCTAAGTCATTATTTTTGAGAACCTGTAAGTATTGCCACACAGTTAAGACCCCTTTGCAGGTGCTGTGCATACAGGTGATCCTTGAATTGGAATTTATGGCCCAGCAGTAGCGCAATCGCTGTCAGCTGTCAGCCCGGGGATGGCCTGTGTGCCTGCAGAAACCATCTGTTGCCAGATGGAAGCTGTGCACAAAACATGTGGTACAACGGGTCTGTGGGCCACTCTTGTTTGTGCTGTTGCTGGTCTGCCAGCCAGCCACGGAGAAGAGCAAAATCATAACATAGAAGAGCTGAAGTGAAGTCAGGTGTTAAAAACAATGAAAAGTGTCCACTGCAGCCACTTTCTGTGCTTTTCATGCTGTGTTTTTGATCTTTAAAGTTTTTAAAACGGTTATCCTGTTCCCGTTGATCTCCGCCACCGCTCCCTGCTCTTTACCGGCAACAATGGTCAACCAATCAACATTCAGCAGACACTCATGTCATCAGCTTCCAGCGGGTCTTTGTTTCAACAGAGAGCCGACACTGATGCAGTTCTTTTTCAAATTTACATGGAACAGTGTACCATATCCTCAAAATTAAACTTTTGAAGAATAAAAATGCAACACTAGCCTTCCAACACAACTTATAGAAAGAGAACTTGCAAACACACCAAACCATAGGCTACTGATTTTTAAGATGAGAAAGATGTTTTGAGTATACAAACTCTGGAGTTTTGGGTTTTAATCCCTTATCCCTTTAGAAAGTACCTTGATAAAAGAATGAAGCTGCTCCAGTTGGGAGTAGGCCTGGCCTAGCTGTCTCTGAACCCTTTCCAAGGCATGGGAGCTCTGCTGGGTCAACCCCTCCATTTGCTCAGTGGCCGTCTGTTCCAGTGCAGCCAAAGCCTGTTCACCAGCTCCCACACGAGCCTGTAGGGCATGCATGCGCTGCTCCTGTGAAGAAAAAGAGCATGCAGAAGTGGTCAGCTGAAAGCAAACAATCTTCTTCTGTTTTAGGGGAAAAAAAGCAGAGAATCCACATTGGTCTGTGAGACATTTGTGGAAATTGCTTTCAAGCCCCTGTGTGTAGGATTTTGACATTTATGACTTTGGTGTCTCCTTTACTGATTTTCAAGTTGGTATTACCACAAATAAATATACAATAAGACTCTAATATTACCAGAACTATAAACGCCATCTAGACAATAAACTCCACCTCTGTTTTTTAACTTTTGAATTTTAATGTTTAATGTGATGTCATTCACTGTCGGAAATCCAGTGATTACAGGTTGTTAAAGTAAAAACATAAAATATTGAAGCTTTTCTGATGTTATGTAAGATAAGGGCTTAAACTTTATAGCTGGAGAAGATGTATGTGGATAGAAGTGGCATTTTCATGAATTCTAAAACTTTTCTTTAGACTAACAATTGCATACTTTAAAAACGTGATCTAATATACCCTCCCTATAAAGAGAATTCATCTGTGATTGTTTACAGGGCTGCATAGAAAAAAAACGATTATCCGAACTCTACTGTAGTGGAACTTTGCAAATGTTACATAAAACACAATTTTTGTGAAAACTGAGTGCATGTCAGTTTCCAACCTTTTTTTCCAAGTCCTCTTTCAGTTTTGCACAGGAGGCCTCGTACTGGCTTTTCTCTGTTGTTGCCACATTCAGCCTTCTCTTCAGAGATTCGATTAGGGCCTTTCTGTTGCTGGCCTCCTCTGATAAAGTCTTCACCTGTTTAAAAAAAAAAGCTGAAAAAGGACGCAGTGCAAATGCATTTCTCTTTTACAGGAGATAATCACATCATATATTCACCTCAAGTTCCATTCAAATCACCTTAGCAACCATATTTTCTGTAAGTACACTTAACGGCACTGAAATATTTTCCTGTTAGTCTTCCAGGAGACAAATCTTTGGACTATGGGAAATGCTGAGTATGACAATGCCCATTTTTCCCCTGTCACTCTGCTGAAGAGCCTCAAACTAATTAGATGCAATGATGAGCTGTGATGAGCACCTTCTTTTCTAGCTCCTCCACCTGTCCCCGGTAACTTTTCTCCATTTCCTGCAGGAACTTGAGTCGTGTCTTCAGGTCCTCCACCAGCTGCCTTTTCATGTTCACATCTCGCTCTGTGTGGCTCAGCCTGAAAACATACACAAATGAAGGCAAATACCAACATATGGCATAACGCCTAAATGACTCTTCACAGATAGCTACACAGGCACTGCCTCTGCATCGCAGACAAACACAGACACACATACACACGGAGACAGATACAAAAAACACACACGCAAAGCTGGCAGGCACAGTGTCCCCGTGCAGTACATCAGGCATGACAGCTCATTATGACAACTAAATACACTGGCATGCTGCTTGGGTAAGTGGAGAGGGGGGTGAAATAGGGATGCATATATAATTCTAACTGGCATATATTAGAACAAGTGCTCTGGCAGGGAATGCCGCACTAAGCGTGACAGGGGAGTCCTCTTTGACAAACGGCATTTTGAATCAGCAGCGACACTACTTGAAAGCCTAATCAAGCACTTAAATGTTTATTATTTTCAGCTCAGCGTTGCACCAATCATATAAAAACACATTGGCCGGGGGGAACTTGGCTTGGGAAAGACGTATTATGAAGGGAATACGCTCTAAGAAATGTTGTTTGTTCGTGTGCTGTGCTGTGCTGTGCCGGCGATACTTCCCTAAAGAGAAGCAGCGTGTATGTACTGTAAGCAGTTAGCGTCTTAACTGTAACAAAACACACGCGACTTGTCACTTCCTATTTCACTAACCTGCAATATTGACATGATTAATATTCCAGCATTCTGCAGCGACACCCCGGTTTAAATGGTCTCAGTACGTTAGCATGTTTTATTCTGTTTTCATAAGAGGCAAATAAAAGCTATTTTCATGGTTGTCTGCACCTTGGGGAATTGGAACAAATAGAATAAAGATCATAAGGATGCAGTTAATTAAATGGTTTTTGCTGTATTTTTCTATATCAAAGATGTAGTAGATCTCTCAGCTCCCACATGCATCATGGCTTGTGTGTTTTAAATAAACAGATGACGCAATGCTAGAGCAAATGCTTTCGTGTAAGTAAATGTCCCTGCCTCCCTAGGTGGATGAGTGCCTGAGGGCAGACTGGTTAAATAAATGTGAGCTTGTCCTATTGGAGTGACATTAAATTAAATGAGAGAGGAGTCTAGCCTGGGGACTTTGGGGGGGGTAGCGCTAGCTGGTTACCCCATGGATTTGGCCATTAATGAGAAAACCCATATTGAACCTTTCAGATGACTGTCTGGTGTTGACTTAAAGAGTGAGAGCAGCAATAAGAGCCCCACCAGCTCCCTCTGCCCCAATGCTAATGGCAATTAGATCGACAACATTTATTTTAGATGTTCTTCTTCTACACCCCAAAAAGAATAGAGGATAAAAAAGAATGAAGGATATATAGAGCTTCTGCTGGAGCGTGTGATCTCTATTTATGAGTGTTAGTGGAAAGAGAGAAAGAGAGCCTCAAACTATATCCCGATCACTCACACGTTTGTTCCCTTTGTTCTGTGCTTGTTGGCAATATTGTTCATCAAACATGCGTGTATTGTAATGATAACAGTCAGTGGTCTGAAGTACGTGTTCGTAAGAGTGAGCGCGAGCGCACATTTCTGTGTATGTTGTTAAGAATGAAGTGCGGGTGGACGTTTCATGTGGCTGATAGACAACAGGGCTAAAGATGAAAGAAGCAGCTTCATAAATAAGGCAGGGCCATAGTGCCGGATATTGACTGAGGACATGCCGGTGTACTTTGAAATTCATTTCTTTTTTCTTTTTTTTTTTACCCCCCCTTCTCTTCTTTTAGGCGAAGCAGCCTTGCTCCCTGTGTGTGTGCTGAGATGTATATTTCAGAGACGTCTAGACATGTCTTTCATTCTGAGAAGGGGTCCCTCCATGGAGGCAAATGGAGTGGTAGGCTAGAAGATACGGCAAGTTATGTGTGCGTATGCGTGAGTGAGTGTGTGACAAGAGCTGGAGGAGGCTGTCGCAGAAACGCAGCTGAGGGATGCTCGCTCTGCCTGGCTGTGATCCTTGCTGCTTTGGTCACACACACAAACACATATCCGCTGTGATTGTACACATGCCCTGGATGCATTATTGAGAATGGCAGGCAGAGGACACGGCATACCAGACAAAGAGAACAAGAGGGAGGAAAGCCAAGTTGTTCTTTGTACGTTTTTCTCAGTTCAAATATGGGATCCGTAATGCAGAATGATGATATGTGCCTTGTAAGTTCAAACCTCGACTGTTTCCCTAAGTGAATTGTTTATAGCCATATGCATTATGACTATGTAATGCATGTGGGGCTAAAGTAGGTGAACCATGTAACTCACTGGGGCTTGTGGCCCACAGGCCAGAGTGATGCTGTGTGGGTTTTAGTGTCATGGGCCAAAATGGTCCCTCCTGCGGCACGCAAACAATCAATATGCTGCTTTGATCAGCATTCCACATCGGCTACCCACATAAGCAACACCACACCACATGACACACAAAAAACTCACATGCACACACGCAAACACACACACACACACACACACACACACACACACACACACACACACACACACACACACACACACACACACACACACACACACACTTGCTCCACGGAACACGCATAATTTCACAAATGATTCACAGACACAGGAGCATGTACAGTATAAGGGAAGCGAGGCAGACAACAGAGCTGCCACATGGTGGAATCAAACACTACAGATGAGAGCTGCAGAGGATGTGCAAACATGCAGACAAGGAGAGATTGAGAGACAGACAGACAGAGAGGTCTGCAGAAATTTAAAAAAAAGAAAAAAAGAAAAAAAAGAAAAGATGATCACGAGGCGGAGGATAGAGACGCGTCCTTATCACTTCCCACAAACTTTAGTTGCCGCGACGACAAAATCGTTCCGTTACGCAGCCTCCGACAAACTTCTCTCATTTGGCGGATAAGATGAATCTGCGAGAAGAGCGAAGGAGAAAAAAAACCTAATGTTCAAAATGCATTAAATGTTTTTCATGTATGACTGCATTTTTGCTGACATTTCAGCTCCGTGCTCATTAATATGGAGACCAAATTAAACTTATGATTGCTTGTTGATTTTCTCCCCCTCTTCCTTTCCCCCTTCCCTCCTCTCTCCTTCACTCCCCCTGTTTCCCTCTCATCTGTTTTGTGAAGCGTTTATCCACCATTTCTCTCTTTGTGTGTTTTGGGAAAGCTCTGTCATTTTACTGTTTTCTGATGTGTGATTCATTAATCTATTTGCACAGAGTTTTACTTCAACAATGGACAGAAGTATTTTCTAAAAATATATTTGCAGTAGCATTCATTGTCTATAGGGAGCAGATTTTAGTGTGTCAGAATATTAGAAATAAGTGATGGATTGTCATAACTTCCACCATAACTACATTCATTTATTGCCTATACAACAATAGTGACATCCTAGGAAACCAACGTAGGTTGAACAAATTGAAAATAATTCTTGCTATTGTATAATTTTCTCCTTTGTAGTAAGTAACATCTGTTTTATCTTGTCAGAGATGACCTCTTATGATACCACAGTGGGATGTGGTGAACCCAAACTCAGAGCACTGAGGCAGGATTAAAAAACAAAAAGCGAGCCTCTAATGGCTGATTCAATCAGAAAATGAGCTAGCTAAAACAAAACAGAAATCAAAGAAGGAACCAGAGGAAGACAAACACACAAACTGACAACTGGCAGGGGGAGAGACAAGACTACTGAAAACAACTGAACACCGGTGAAACTAATGAGGGTGGGACAGACAATCACAAAGGAGCAAAAATAACGAAGCACGAACACAGGAAACACGCAAAGAGGCAAAAGCATGACACGGACAGTTTCAAAAGTAGTGGACAGCGTGATTTTCTGGCATAACTTTCTTCCATTGGTGACATTCCTATTTAGGAATATGTGAATGTTTGCTTTTCATGAACTTCCTGCACTGTTTTATGTTGATTTTTTGTGCGCTGACAAACTTGTTAGACAGTCCATAACCACCCAACCACTGGGACCATTACATCCCATTGACATCTTCAGCATCTATTGGAATGGCAGTCATTTGGGATGAAAAGGTGTTGCCTTTGGGGGTTAACAGTTTTTATCAAATAGCTCGGAAAAGACTGAATAAATTCAGCGTAGAAATATACACCCAGACTTTGACATAGTATATCCATTACTTTTACTAAACTACATACATCAATTTTTGAATAAATGAGTACAAATGCATGCTGTCTTTCTTTTTCACAGCTGCATCACATATTGTTCTTGCGTTCATCTATATTTCAAACTGAGCAAAGAAATGTGAATAAACATTTTTTTAGAGTCACATATGTAACATATGGGACTGAAGCAACAAGTAATTAGTTTAAATTAGTAACAAATGATGTTTAATGTTTTCTGTACAGACACTGGGATGTGTGCCAGAGAAACTTTTAATGGCTTCAGCAGCAAAATGCTAAGTTTGTGGATTGCCACATTTTAACCCAGCTTTGGGGGGGCAGAGGGGCACAAGCCAGTGTACTCCTAATGCCAGCCCAGAGATAAAAAGGAGAGGAGACGGCTGCATCAGGAAGGGCGTCTGGTGTGAAATCTTGGTCAAATCAAGCAGATCATAAAGAATGGGATTTCCATACTGGATTGGTTAACGACAACCTTATATGGTGCTGTTGGCCAGCAGAGTGCCAGTGGAAACTGTACTACTGTTGGCCAAAGACAACTAAAGAAGAAAGGGGGAAGGTGTGTTAGGAGGCAGCAAGAGAGAAGGAACAGGAGGAGTGTTGAGAGTATAGGCTTTAAATGTAGAGAGAGCTGGCTGATGTGATGGACAGAAGGAAGGTAGATGTGTTGTGTGTTGAACCAAGTGTAAGGGAAGGTTGTTGGAGTAGACTTCATGGACATGTAAGGGAAGGAAACAAAGGCGGTGCAGGAGAGAAATGACTGTGGTGAACACTTACATCAAAAAGATGTAGGAACATGGGGTTACATATAAGAGTGGAAGCAAGCTGCACACTGGCGAACTACATCCTATGCAAAAGTAGCAATTTGAAAGAGATGGGAGACTCTAAAGCGGTGACAGGTGAGAATGTAGCTAGACAGCATAAGACGGTAGCCTGTATGATGGTTTGGACAACAAGAAGAGGAAGTGAGTGACAGCAAGTAAATAGTGAAAGTTGAAGACTAATGTTGGACTAATTTTGGACAGAGTTAAGGAAGGTGTTGAGACGTGGGTGGTAGTGAAAAGTTACCAGATGACTGGGAAGGTGAGGTACTAAGGAAGGAGAAAAGGACTTTTATTAATTGTCTAGACAGAGAGACTGAGCTGGAAGTATGCTAAGGAGTTCTTTGGAGAAGAGAGGAGGATGGATGGATGGAGGATAGTTCGTGAATCAGGAAGTACAGAGGATGAGTAAGCTGCCAGGCAAAAGAAGAAGAAAAGAAGAAGACCTCAGAAGAGGTTCATGGATGTCATGAAAGAGGACATTCAGAGGGGTTGGTGCGATAGAGGAGGATGCTAGGGATAGAGTGAGAGGAAGGCAGATGGGCTGCCATGCCAACCCCTAACAGAAGCAAGCAAAAAAAAGAAGAAGAAGATGAAGAAGTGGATTACCACATTTCAAAGAATACAGGAGAGAGTAGGGAAAATGTCACAGGTCACATTCTCTTGTGAACCCTAAAAGTATTATATGAAGAAAGAGAATGAAAAAAAGCAAGTGGCAAAAGTAGAAGAAAACATTTCAGTTAGACATAATCACATAATCACAGACTAAATAGCCACCCTCTGTCACCAAAAGTGAAAACTACTTTTTAAAACTAGTGCTGATGCATCATTTCTAATCTTTGGCAGCTTTACTTTCTTTAACCCAAAAGTTTGAAACTCAAACTATGAGCAAAACACACACACACACACACAC
>VUQG01017267.1:8115-18129 GCA_015106755.1 Etia nguti
ACAAAGTAAAAAAAAAAAAACACCTCATAAATTAAAAAAAAAATATATTAAACTGCATCTGCTCTGAGCGGTTGTTAAGGTACAACCTGGAGCGGTTGCCCTTTACCTCACAGACACAAACACACAAATGTTTACCTAAGCTACATGAATTCTAATGAAAGGTTGCAGTTACAAAGAATCAGTGGTTAAATGTCAGAAGAAAGATACCAACTTGCTGAGGGCCTCCAATATTGATGCTAATAAGCTGATCAGACACTGACAGAAAAACCGCGAAGAACAGAGGGGGCTTCCTGGAAGAAAGGCAGCAGGGGAGTTTGAAAAACAGAAATCCATTTCTCCTGATTCTCTTTAATTAGCAGCTGATCTGTGTGTGTCTGTATGCGACTGCGTGTCCAGTTGAGTCCATATATTTTTGGCATACAAGTTCAAATGCATGTGCTTAAAATGTTGTTTCTTTACCATTTATAATCTATATAATTATGTTTCAGGAAATACATTGTAGTATGTAAGTTCTCTCCTTACTACAAATCTTCTAAAACACCCTGTAGCAGTGTACCTAACTTGGTACACATTTAGGGAAAAAGTGGGCCAAGAAGTCTGACAAATTTAAGGCTTATCATGCAGAGTACATAGGAGAATGGTAACAGGCAAAAGGATCACACAAACATCTAAGGTCAAAGCTAATTTACCACATTAGTGTCCACCATCGGACAAATAGGTCTGCAAATACACAGAGAGCATTCAAGGTTGCATGGTACAGCACTTTCACAGTCATGTACTTTGGCTTGTGATCTTAAATCAGTGCACACATGCTCAATTAAATTTTAAATACTGACTTGTTTGTCTCATTTCTAGAGACATTTCCACAAATATCCAGTCAATATAAATATAAGATAATAAATAATAAAAAAAATAATAACCATTTTTACAGTGTAATATTCAACAAATAAATTCTAATTTCTCTCTCGCCCTCTCCCATTATTTTTAGTGTGCAGATCCAGGCAGTGAATGCCATTGGCTCCAGTCCCAAGAGTTTACCACTGATCGTGAGGACACGCCCCCTCCCGCCACCGCCGCCCCCACTCGAATGCTCAGCGGCTGGCCCTCAAAGCCTGAAGCTCAAGTGGGGCGAAAATACCAGCCACACACGTGCTCTGCTTGCTGATGACATGGTCTACACACTACAGATGGAGGACAAGAACCACAGGTGGAGTATACACGGACCAGTTTATACTGCTCCATCATCATTGTTTACTTCAGGGAATAGGCTGAGTCCAGCTTATTTAAACAGCACATTAAAATCTTGGACTCAAAGCTTACATTTACCCATTTATAAACGAAAAGTGGAACACCGAATTAACCTACTATTTCTGTCTCAATGACGGCAATAGACAGAATGATAATCTGCGGTTATCTATGGAACCTCATGTGTGACAAGGGACTGAAACTATGATGTTGCCCTCAGAGGACTTCTCCCCCTACAGCTAGTCAATAGATCAAATTAGAACCCAGGTCAATAATATGCACTTCATTGAGAAGAACACACAAATACTAGGAGGACAAAACCAGAGCAGCTGAGGGAAGCTGAGGGAGTGTGTGCATTTAACATTAAAGGTACTTGTGCGGATCTGTGCCTTTTTCTGTGTGTGCAGTAACTAGATGTACCTGGGAGTAGTCATGTTGAGTGGAGCTGGACACAGCAGGGATGCAGCCTCCAACAATCAAGCCTTCATTTATTTGACTGGTCAGACAGGAGTGATAAAAAGAGAAATGGAAAGAGAGTGTTAGCAGACTGAGGAGGAGAGGATGGCAAATAACCATGGACAGGGAGTCAAATACACATCTGGAGGGAAAAAAAAGTTCAAGAGGAGGGAATTTTTGCAAGTGCTAGAGCTAAGAGTATCTGTGATGCATCACACCAGAAATGGCAAGCTCGGTTCCAATAAAGAGGCCGTCTGCCCAACTGTCAGTTTGTTTCACTCTCTCCTTTATCCTTCTGGTTGGCCCTTATCAGTGTTTGAATTGAGGTTTGGCTGTATCAAGCTGGCACCTTGACACCCCTGGAATGGGTACCATAACTGACAGATGGGTCCCTAACTGGCAGTCTGTGGTCTGTTAGCCTCTGTGACACACATACACATAAACAAACATAGAGGTTCGCGCTCGCTCTCTGCCAGCCAAATGCAAACAGCTTTCAGTTTTATTTACCCTTTTCTAACTGCCACAGTAATGTTTGTGCATATTTATGTACATTTTTCTTTCTTTGTAATTATGCTTGGATGCAGTTAGGTATATTATGCATGTGTCTGTATGCACCCAATGAAGTTATATGAGTCATAGTATTAAACATAGTCAGCAACTAAACTAAAGGTTAATTTGTCTTTTTTTTTTTCCAAGTGTTTATGCAGTAGACTTAGGGTTGAGGAGTGGCTCATTTAAATGTTAATATGCAAAGAGCTCTCCAAGGCCATTGGGAAGAGAAAAGGTTGTACATGAATACGTCTGAATTACAGTGAGGTGTATAAGCACTGACTTTTTTGTAATTTAGCATCTCTCCACTGCAATCAACAATCAAAATAAAGTGCAGACCTTCAGCTTTAATTCAGCTGGTTTAATGAAAGTATTGCACAATCTGTTTAAGATGTTTAAGATACAGTCAGGTGTTTCAGTGTGTAACTGGCTCTCCCAAAAAATTGATGCATTTGGGAAGGAAAGAGAACGCAAGCAGCATCACAATAAAATGTCTTCCTCTTCACATATACAGCTGCTACACATTTGAGAGGTGTGCCGGGGAAAAAAATAAATATGAGCAGAGCTACAGTTTTCAAAGAACATAAAAGCAAGGACCAGGCTTTTTGGAAAAACGTGCTCTGGACATGTGTATGAACGTTTTAATTGTTTAGCCACTGTAACAGTAGAAATGTCTGTTTCTCTTGCCTCTGCTTTGCATTCAACACTTGCATCTACTGGCATTTATATTTTTTAAAAAGTGTTTAAAAAAAGGTGGTCTAAGTGGTTAGTGGCGCATCACAGTTTCTTGTACACTGTGTATTTGTGTGCAGAGGCATATAAAATTAAGAATGGACGTAGAAGATTTACAGGGCACTCCTCCTACGCTGCTCCGCTTGCCTCTTTGCTTTCTCATCGCGCTCTGTTAAAATGAATTAGAATGTTTTTTATTTTTTAATGTGAATGAGTTAGCCATGGCAACCAGAAGCTTCATTGCTGACATAATGAGCGAGATTGGAAGGGCACTTTGAAAGCAGGGAACTAATGAAATCTTGAAGGATTTAGCTTTGTAAACAAACATATTGAGTAGCCAGCTGTAATCTGTGCAAATATAATTTCTGATATTACACTTATGTTTTTGACCTTGACTCCTCCCCTCCTCTGTCTCTTGCTGTCCTCTGATCTAATTCATGTTTGTTAATCGGGGTTTATTGTTAGACAGGCGACTGCGAATGTGGAGATTCTGTGAATGAATGTGTGCTTCCTTGTATAAATTATTTCCCCTGCATTGTCTTTTTTTACCCTTCCTTTATTTTTTCAGAAAACCTGAACATTTCTCTATTTTATGGTGATAAAGAAAGTGTTTTTCTCCGGTTCCCATTATTGTTCCCATTATTTATTTTTCATCCTTGTACCTTCCCGTCCTCCTTTCCCTTGCTTGCTCAGGCTAATTTTTCTTTTTCTTATCTCCCTGTTTGCAGACTTGTTGCTCATGCGCTGTCCTCCCTGAGTCAGGGCTTTTTTATTTTCACTTGTTTCCTGTACTCTATTCATTTCTCCCTCTTCTCATCCATGTTACCCACTGACATGCCTTGCGTCAAATCTGAGAGTTGCAAGAATGCCATGACAACACGGGACAGTGTCGTTCAAGGACTTTATTCTTCTTACACGACAATGAATGCAGTAGAAAGAACAGACACTAGGTGCTAAACAAGACAACAAGTAAAATTCTCAATATCACAATAATATATTTACATTTTGGACCTATGAAAAATGGATAGCGTCAGTACGAACAATAACAGATTGTTTCATTTCATTCTGATCTCTCATTTTATCCTCTGCTGTGCCATGTTGTGGTTAATTGGTCAGCTTTTTGGCTCAGGACCAGGGCAATTCATCTCATTAACTATGTCCTAGTGATTTTTTTTTTTTTTTTGCAAGGGTATTTATTGTTTGTTTGTTTTTTTTAAGCCATGCAGTTAATCGCTGAGCGTGTTAACTGTATGGCCCACCAGTAAGGCCAAGGTTTAATAACATCATATATCAGCCAGAGAAACACATCACTTCTGTAGTGCAGCTACATAAAGAGCTCATCTGGAGTTATAGCTTTCTACTAAACCATGACCTCTCTCCGCTCCTCTTTGTCTCGCACTCTCATTTCTCTCTTCATCATCATCTCCTTTAATTCTCAATCACCTATCCTTTCCTTCTGCTTTATCTTTTCTCTCCTTTGCATCCTCCTGTGGTTTTACTCTTCTATTACTGCCTCTTCTCTTGTTCATTAACCATTTACCTTTGTCTTTCTTTTCTCATTCCTCTGCTTCATGGCTTCCTTTGCCACCTAGACATTTACCTTATTTTGCTGCAAAGCTGATTGCTGAGATAAATAACCCCTCTTCAGCTCACATTCACTTATCTCCCAGACTCACTCTTTTTCCTGCTTTTATCTCCCCCAGTCCATGAATCTGTCCATCTAGCCAGCCAGGAATGCTTTTGGTGCTCATTTTCATCAGATTTGTGACTATAGCCTGCCACTGTTTGTCCTGCGTGTTCATCAATCATCTCTATCTTTTTTTTTTAAGGTGCTTTCTTTTCTCCTGCTGCTCCTTTTGCTTTTCAAGGTCCCCACACTTTATTTCTGAAGTTAATCCTACCTCAGGTTAACATATAATTGTGTTAAAATATTTACATTCACCACTGAGCTATTCATAATTTTTCTTGTGACGCCTGCTGTGTTAAACTATATCAAGTCACTATATCAGTCTTTATAACTAAGTTAGTGATTAGTGAGTATTCAAGTGTTTGTGCCTTATTTTTCACTGCTCTTGTTTGAACGTGCTCTGCGATAAGATGGCAACATGATCAGGCTGTACCCTGCCTCAGCCCTATTGACAGCTGGGATCGGCTCCAGCCCCCAACGACCTTGAATTAGATGGATAGATGGATGGATGTTTAACCATGTGTTTCTCTATTAACATAACTCTTCCCTTCTTATACCTATTCATAACACCATCACCTTCACTTTCCTTCACCATTTCTCCTTTCACTCTGATGGAGTGATCCTTCATGCCTAGGCCTGTCAGTGCTCCCTCTCTCACATTGAACCGTCCTTCCTTTTTTTTGGATTCACATCTTATTTTTTATTTCTCCTTCTTCATTATGTTCCCTGTTTAGGTTTGTGACAATCTACCGTGGTCCCAGCCACACCTACAAGGTTCAGCGATTGACCGAGTCCAGCAGCTACAGCTTCAGAATACAGGCCATCAGTGGTGCTGGGGAGGGTCCTTTCTCTGACACGCATACTTTCTGCACCACCAAGTCTATACCCCCTGCCCTGAAAGGTAAACTGAAGCAGAGAAAATGTCTTTGTGCACAAACACAATTCACACAAAGAAGTCCTGTCTTTGTCACTAGCTATATACAAACTGCCTTTTCAGATCACACATGTGTACTGTAGGGATATTAGTGGGGAATTATCAGATATATTTAAACATACAATCCTCTATTTAGGTAAATCTAGCTTTAAATATCTCCAAGGGTCAGATCATATGAAGATGTCCTCACAGCATATTCCTACAAGTCCACCACAGTCAGTTCAATTTCACATATGATGGCAGAGCAATGCAAACACACCAGTGCAGAAGTATCCATTTATACAGTGATGTTTGCCACTTCTACATGGATTAAATCAAGCTTTACACATGCAATGAATGCATCTGTTTTTGGCTGTTAGTGATGATGTTTACTGTCGCCTGCCTGATTATTACCTCCAGCATCTGATCTTTGCTGTAAGAGAGGGGGTGGCTTATTATAGCTACAATAATGGCAGTAAGGGGTAACCTCTCTGTATATAACTACAAAGTATGATGGGTATTACAGCGAGGCTGTAGCTGTGCCGCATAGCATTGATATATCCATAAACCCACTCAAGGGACCGAATACCTTCTGTAAAGCTCATAGCAGTGTACTCCATCTAAAAGGGTCAAGCATTCATTTAAAACTATAAAGAGCAGGCGATGTTGAGCTTGATCAACATATAGATACTTGGTTATCAAAGCAGTTAGTAAAATGTGTTTTGTATTTAATGCAGCGCTTTATTGCAGTCAAAATGACATCGTTGTTGTTAACATTGTAATTTACAGTGTAAAATGACATTAATCCCCAAGGATTTTATTGCATTGCGTAACAAATGTCACCACTGAAAAACAAAATGAATTTACATGACTCACTTTGTTGTAGCTAATGTTCACTATTCACATTCATACATATGTTTCTTGGTTTTCCTATTTTTGATTGATGCAAGATTTCAGTTGTTTCCTCTGCTTTGTTTCAGTTCATCCTAAATGAACATTGGCCCTAAGATAAGCCTTACATTTAGATGATGTGTTTTTTTATTATACATTATAATATCCCCAAAGTCATTGCAATTCAATATTGACAAATGTTGTTCTTCAATCATAAGTGTTTTGCTGCACTGTTTCACAGAAGACTGAACCTTGTATGCTCGATTTATACCCAGTTTTATTATTATTTGCCCCGCCCAACTTTCTTTGTTTTTTTTTAGCTGCATCAAAGTTTCGGCTCTGGATATGTTATCTTCTTAATGTTTTCAGCTAAATATAGGCTTTAAGTGTTTGGCAAATCACTGAACTGTGAGTTTATTTACACTTTACTGTTTACAACATTTTTGTCATTTGGTGGTTGTCATAAAATGACATTTGGACTTCGCAAGAGATGGTGTTCTAATTATACCCTTTATCTGTTTGTAAGTGTCTTTTAACGATATCCTGTCATGTATATGAGATAATGATTTGTTATTATTAATTCCAACAGCTCCCAGAGTGCACCAGCTGGAGGGGAACATGTGTGAGATAACATGGGAAACTATTCCACCAATGAGGGGGGACCCTGTGAGCTATGTGCTCCAGGTGCTGGTGGGACGTGAGTCAGAATACAAACAGGTTTGTAACACACACGTGTTAACGGGTCATATGTGTGTAGACATGAGAGCCGCCCAGTTCATCTATAAACTAGAAAGCTGCTTGAATGAATGAATTCATTCCTCTTTTTGTACAAGTTTCTTTTGACATTTGATGGAAGAGTAAAATACCAATGTGTGAACACTTCTCTCATATAAATTCCCCCCTGTTGAGAGGTATTAAGTACTTACAAAACAGAAGTATCTCAGGAAGAGTCTGCTGCACTTGGAAATATAGGATTTGATTGCTCACAGCTGCAGCGGTGGGCAGGCGTGTAGACAAAGTTATTTGTCTTCAGGGCCGTTTCAACTTATGTTATTGAATTACAGAATGGTTGGTGGGAAGAATTGCAGACTCTCATAAGTAGATAAAACCTCTGCTGTGTGGATATGTGTTGCTGCTTTAAGTTTGCAGACATATGTTATCAGTGCAGATGTGTGATGCTGCTTTTGAGATTTTGTTTTCTTTCTTCTTTTTTGGGGGGTTGTTTTTCCTGATTTATTTATTTATTTATTTTTATTTATTTCTGAGAAGACCAGAGTTATATTTACTTCTCATCTGTTTGAGGGTCATGAACAGCTAAAGTTCAGTGCACCTTTATCAAAACACTTCTTCTACTGCAGCACTAAAAATAAAATGGTGTTTTTTGTCTACACACACGAAAAATGCAACCAGGGTTTCTCACTTGACACAAACGCCACTTACCTTTCTACAAGTTCAATTCCCAAAAAATTATACTATGTAAAATGCAAAGAAAAACACAAGGCGGTCATTTAAATCTCCTAAATATGATTTTTAATCGCAATAGAACGTAGGAGACATGAAATTTTAAGCTGAGACCATTTTACTATTTCATCAAAAAATATTAGTTCATTTTGAAATTGACGGCAGCAACAGGTCTCAAATCAGTTGGAGATAACAAAAGACTGAAAAAAGTAAGTGGTGCTAATAAGAAACAGCTGGAGGAACATTTTGCAACTAGTTAGGTTTATTGGCAACATGTCAGTAACATCTTAGAGGGGCAGAGTTTCTCAGAAGCAAAGCTAGGAGGAGAATTCACCAGTCTGGGAAAAACATAAAAAAAACCCAAAAACTACATCATCAAATTGTGGAACAATTTCATAATAAAGTTCTTCAATATAAAATTGTGAAAACTTTTAGTATCCCATCATCTACAGTACGTAATATCTTGAAACGATTCAGAGAATCTGGAGAAATCTCGGTGTGTAAGGGACAACACCAGAAATCTTTGCACATCTGGAAAGACACCATCAACGCTGAAAGGTGTATATATAGGTTTTAGAGCAACATATGCTCCCATCCAAGAGACATCTTTTTAAGGGTAGTCATTAAAAAGATGTCTCCTGGACAGCTTCTTGTAGAAGAGTCCAGGTGCTGAACTGGCCTGCCTGTTCACCAGACCTTTCATCAGCTGAAAACGTTTGGCACACCATGAGAAAGACCTTAATGAGGACTGTTGAGCAGCTAGAAACCTATATCAAGCAAGAATGACAGAAGAACATTCCTCTCCCAAAAATCGAGCAACAAATCTACTAACTTGGTAAAAGAGGATTAAATGCTGCATAATGGTAAATACAGCCCTGTCCAAATTTTTTTGAGACGTGTTGCTACCAAATTTCTTAAAATTTTCACAGTTTAAAAATCTCATTTCTTTTGTGTTTTTCTGTGTTCTTTGAATAAAATATGAGTTTACGTGAGCATGCATGTCTGTTTTCTAGCTAAAATGATTTCACTCAGGAGCATGTTATGCTTTTTAGGTGGATGAAAATCTGCGTCCTTTGCGCTTATCTTATTACTTTGTTAACATGTCTTTGCTATCCAAGTCAGCTGTAAAACTTTTTTTTACTTCTTTCCTCCCTTCAAAGGTTTTCAAGGGAGAGGAGGGTGTGTTTCAAATCTCCGGTCTCCAGAGCAACACAGACTACCGTTTCCGTGTGGGGGCCTGCCGCCGTTGCCAGGATACGTGCCAGGAGCTGTGTGGACCACTGAGCCCTTCCTCTTTGTTCACGCTGCGTCGCCAGGAGGCAGCATCATCAGGAGAGCAGTGTGCCGTGGAAGCAGGCAAAGGAGCGGGCCTGATCTCGAGCGACGAGCGCTTTGCGGCGCTGATTGTGTGTGTGTTTGCAGGATTCTCCATCCTCATGGCCTGCTTGCTACAGTACTTCTTCATGAAGTGAGGGAATTTTTAATTATAGGATAGAAAGAGAAAGCAAAATCGCAGAAAAAAAAACTTTAAAAAACATCTATGAAAGAACCGAATGAAATCAAAACAAACACTTGAGATGTACATCTAAAGCTATGTATGTTTTTGTTTTTTTGGTTATTTTTTGATTCAGGCTTTTCCCACCTTGTTCCTGTTGTCTTTTGCCTTCACTCACCTTGGACTTTTTCCTTCTGTCTCTGTTGTCTTCATATCATTGTCCGTCTCATTTGTTAAGGATTTCTGTTGAGGGAAGCCTTGTCTGAGCTGTACCTCGTTTGGGAAAGAAAGCTGATAATCAAGCCTTAAAATAGCTGTGAGCAAAACAGTTGCTCTCCAGACTGACTTGCATGTTTTTATTTTGTATCTTTTTAAAACATATTCACTTAGAGAACATATATTTCTTGATGGTCATTGCCTTACTCTTTTGGTTTATTTTTCAGTGTTTAATTTGCATTTTTTTTTTTTTTTTTTTTTTTTTTTTTTTTTTTTTTTGCCTTTTTTTTTCTTTTTTTTTTCCCCCCTTTTTTTCTTTCCCTCCCTCTCTTTCTTTCTCCCTTTTTTTTCCCCCAGTCATGTCTGTCC
>VUQG01017267.1:20328-62242 GCA_015106755.1 Etia nguti
TACTTTACATGCCAATTACAGTGCAATCTTCATTTATTTATTGTTAAAAGATTAAGAGACAAGTGTAGTTATATACTAATTTTTTCTTGTAGCATGTTTTTTTTTTCTTTCCTTTTGTTTTAATGGATGTATGTTAGATTGTAAGATTAAGGCCAGCATTCCTTATCTCAGTAACCCTTTAAGTATTTTTCTTACAGCTGTTGGGAACCTGTAGCTCATCAGTCCATGAATTGCAGTTATCATTGCCGTTTCAAACATTTAACCAAATTGCCTATGTATTTTTATTTTATTTTATTTTTTTTTACACTTCCTGTTTTGGCTGTGCACAGGCGAGCAGTTCTTGAAACGCTTAGAGAGACATGTAGCAAGCCAGGCCTTATGGTCAATTCAAGTCATCTGTTTTGGGATTAACATTGCTGCCTTTGGCTTTTGTTCTGATTAGTGTTATAATGAAGCTTCTGATATCTATTTTTACTGTTTTAATGCCAAAGTGCAAACTTTTTATGTCCACTAGTTGTTGCGTTTTGAATCGTCTAAAGGGTTCTGTGATGTTCTTCTGTAATGACACAGCATTACGACTATTATCATTATTCTTTCAAAAGGAAAAAAAAGATTAACTTGATCTGTGATATTTCTTCTTTTCATATTATCTTTTATTGTTTTGTTTTGTAAAGCAAAATGTGCCATTTTGAAATGTGTAGCCCCTTTTGGTGGAGTTTTTTTTTTCTTCAGTTTTTTCTTCTTTTTTTTTTTACACAACCTGATTTCACACTGAAAGGTAAAGAAAGCAAAAACAATCATACGATGTTTTCCGGCATATGATGAAAATAATAATATTGATAAATCCGTTTTCAGGCTTGTGCTGGTATAGCAGTAGTGAGCGTTTTGTATCCGTACATTGCTAAGAGATGATATACAGAGATATCTATAGAGCTATAGAAGAAGATGGTAAATTCATTATGACTAACAGAGTTGAAGCACTTTTTTATGCCAAGCATTAGGCTTGATGAGGTAAATATGAGCAATAGGAAACACGATCCTTTGCTCTATTCCAAACTCTACTGCCAACACTGTCTGTTACTTTTATTGGCATTATTCTGTTATTGGCATCACTGTGACATTGGCATTACTGGGGCGCAGTTCTGTGCTCTCTGCAGAATGCACAGTACAGCCACAAAGAAAGGAAAGTTTATAGGGAGTATGGTGCCTTTGTCTGATGTGTTCATTTTGTGTCTGCCTGTTGCATTGTAATTGACAGGTGACTTGTGAGGTGTCCTTTCCTTAAACTCCTGATGTTATGTTGCCCAACACTACCCCTTTATTCTCTCCCTTTTTAAGCCTTAATTCCCCAGTGGAAGAGCAGAGGTTTGCTTTGTGTATGGTCATTGTCAGGCCAGTTATGCTAGTGTTAAATAGTCCAAGGTTAGCACAGTGTTAACAAAAAGGCATTGTGTTTGTGGGCAGGGTACTCCGTTGATGTGCATTGTTGGGTTTTTTTTTTTTTTTTAATGTTTTTTCCCAAATACAGGTGATTTTATAGAACCCCACCCTCCCTACTCACCACCCTGCAGGTCCTATACTTCTGGCGGGTATGTCAAGAGTGAGAGACATGTTTTGCCCAGCAACCCCACGTCTGTGCCTTCTGATCAGTTTTTTTTTTTCTTTCTTTCTTTTTTTTTAATGTTTTGTACATGTAGAGATTTTGACTGAGAGATTGGCGATTTGACAAACATACAGAGACTCACAGGTATTTAACTATTTTTTAAGTAAGACAAAAAAAGAAACATATTTTTACCTCACAATTCAAAAATAAACATTCCAACGTTGTCATGGTCTACGAATTGAGGAAAAAAAGAAATTCATGCATTTCTTCTTGTATTGTAAATGTTAGACAATTTCATATGCATTATATAAAAGAAACTGCCATATCAATTTTAATGTATAGATTTTTGCAAATACTACCCTATGTATGTAAGACGTAACTGTATCGGTAGCGTATATATAATATATTTATGCCCAATAAATGTTTTAATTTTTTTCTGTCTTTGATTGCACTGTTTATTGAATGTCAACATTACGCTTCAACACAACAATGCTCTGCAGTTTGTTGGTTTGTTCTTGTTTCGGATAGGACTTCCCAAACCAGCTGAATATACCAATATATGGTGGAGAAACAAGTATAAACACACTTCTGACATTCTCTGTAGCATTATTGATTTTTATCTTTCAGATTTAATAACAGGGTTATTATTGTCATTTCATCTGCATCACCTTTGGGTACTGTTGTAAACATAGAAGACTGATAATCAATATTTATAATATTAGGGTTTAAATTAGAATTACTCAGCTGGAGAGCTCATCTTAAGAGCACTGCAATTCATTTTAAATGTCACCGCAAATCATTAATATAATAGTTTTTTCCTTTAATTCGTCACTTAGGGTTCAAGGATTTGAGGTGAGTGTAAATGTGTGTCTGTGAAGGTTCGTCATGTTGAGATTTACTCTCCGGTAGCCTTAATACTGTTTAACCAGAAAGCTGTGACAAGACTAAATCACAGACTTTATGCCCTGCTGGCCCTGAGGGCAGCCAGACAGAAAATGCAGCACTGCAAGCTCAATATTCCTCAATCGGAAGCAATCCAAGGGCATCAGAGGAACATTTTTCTTTTTGTCTTAAGAGGTAAAAAAAAACTGACCATAGATTAAATTTATGAAAGAAAAGCAAACATTTATTTTCCTAGTCAAACTACAAAACCTTTTTTTTTTTTTAAGTGCACTGTGGTAGCATTTATTGAACAATACCGTTCTGTAGGTTAATGTAGTATAAGTCAAGTGACGGAAAGTGGTAGGATTTCACTGTTGGGTGTTCCAGTTTTGACATGTTTGATGCAGGAACCTTTTTTCAAAAATTTCTGAGAAGCAAAACCCAAAAGTGTCACTTTGTGGCTTTCAAATGTTTGGGTCAAAATTGGCAGCTTAATGATTAACAGTCCAGACTGCTAATACACTGATAGGGTTATGTACATATTCCCCATGGGGAAAATCAACATTTCATATTCATTTCATGTTCAAAAGTCTATACTGAACTATTTAGACGTACATTTTTAATCAATTGTTTTTGTATTAACAAAAAACAGTGCAGACTGATGTTTATAATGATGCCTTTAATTTTTTAACTCGACTATCGAATGAAATGTAAAATTTAGCACAGACGCACAGTGCTTGTCCCAACCAGGATGAGGGAGATTGACAATAACTTTAGGTACCACTAGTGTGGACACAGATGCCTAATCTTATTTGAACGAATGCTTCTTGGAGGATTTTTTTTGTCATCATCAGGAGACAGATGAAAAAATATAGCTGCGTTTGTCCTGATCTGAACCATCTGCACTATCCCATTCGCCGATGTCTTCATTTTTGGTCCATCCTTATGAGGGTTCTTGTAAACAGTCAGTGTGTTAGTATACCAGCAAACATTAGTTTGTCTGAACTGGTACCAGCATAATAAAAATGGTGCTGCATTTTTTTAAAAACACTTATTTAATTCCACTCTCATCCTAACTGCGTAATGTTCATTTATCCACACTCACAACCTTCATTTAAAAAACCTCTTATGATGTCTGACTCACTGTTTGAGCCTCTTCTCTTTCACCTTGTGTTTTATTGTCCATTTCCACTGAGGTATTTCATGTGGACTTTAGTGTTTCAGATCTCTCCTTCTCTCCACCTTTCATCCACCCACTTCTCCTATGAGTTACCAACTCAACTTTGAGCTTTAATTCACTGTGAATCCTTCATTACCTTTCATAGTCCTTCTAATTTTCTAAGTCAATCTGCTGAACATTTTTGCACTCAAAGGGTTTCGGTGACTCCTCTGTAAGTGTTTTGATCAAGTACCTGAGGTGAATTTAGTGATGAATGAGTGCTCTTTTGAGCTCTGCTTCATATTGGCAGCACCTGCTGTCTTATAAGCTATCTAATGTGATAAAATGGAGCCTGGTGGCCACCAAGAAAATCCTGTCAGCTGAGATGGGAGAGAGCACATTGCACTGTCCCTGTGGCCACTGTTAAACCCCTGTGAGGTCAACATTATATAGTGGGGTACTGCTGGGCCACATGGAGAAACGACTGCATACCCTATTGTTATCGTTTGTTATTTTTTAATGTGAGTGAAAAGGTGTTTATGAGTGTTTGTTGGTTTAATAACCCTGATTGCAGTTTGCATCTCATATCTGTTGGGGATAATTTTCTGACTGTCAAGATGGTTACACAAAGAATACAAATACTGTGTACAAAAGAGGAGGTAACTTTTTGTTTCTTTTACAAGACATTATCATAGACATACACATTAACTAAGTGAAGATAGTCACATAGATTTCCAAAAAAAAGCAATAGATTTTGACTATTAATAAGTATGGATTGATAAAAGCATGTCATATTATCAGTATATGGTCATAAACATTCATTTAACAGATACATTCTTCAAAGTCATGAGGCCATGTTTTAAATCAAGGAAGCTGCTGTGGTGATTTGGACTGCGTAAACCACCTGAGTGTACTGCATTACAAAGCATCTATATACAAATTATAGCAAAGATCTTTTCGACAAGGCTCTTCACAAATCACTTTACAAAATGTACCACTTTTACATTTCCACCTGTTGTGTTATCTTACACATGCTTAAAGGAAAATCTATTTTAAAACTTTCTTATACATTGTTGTAGCACTTCATCAGACTGGAGAACATTTAAAATCACTTTACATGCCATAATCTGCTGCTTAATCACCCATGAAGACTTTCCATCTTCCAGGCTTTAGTAAATTGTTAAATGAGAAAAAGAAGACACATATTATACAATTTACATCGTGTGAGAACTCACTTCTCTCGTTTGTCAGTGGAAAGCCATGTCTCCTAAAGATAACTGTGAAGCCATGGGGTAGCTTACACTGGAGGCTACCTGTATAGAAGCAGGACTAGTGAAAATGAATGTTTTCATCGCCATAAATATGGCTGCAAAAACCATGATTGCTATTGGTAAATTAGACAAATTTATAATAATGTTTTGTGTTTACAGCCACAGCAAAAGATAGCATTGTATGTTTAATCAGTGCAACATATGTAACTATGGCTGATGACTGAAAACATGTGGATAACACTGCTGGAAAATGGTGCACAGTTCACATGGCCCAGAAAGTGGCTGCTAACATGTTTATTTATACATTAACAGGCAGCTTTCTTTGTGTATGCACCAGACTGACACTTGAAGAGTCAAAAGACCTGTAAAAACCTTTTGCGATGCCTCCTTAGAGGCCCCTCCCACCCCACCCCCCAATACATATTTCTGATGGTCCTACGGATTAAACAGTGCTGATCATTTAACAGTGAAATACATTCAACAAGATCAGAGACTGGTACATATTTTGGAAATATAAATTGTCTCACGATCACAAAAAAAATAAGCAAGGGCTGTGCAGCACAAAGATTCACAAGAATATTCACAGGGACCGTTGACTCACCCCATTGATCCCAAACACAGCATGGATTTGAATATAAAAGTGGCCACTGGGAATTCTGACAACTTATAACAGTAACCCACAACATCGTCATATTGCGTGACTAAAAGCATACCCAAAAGCATGACACTTGGCCTGCAAAGCACATGCAAAAAATCTCTTCCACACACATGCACATACACACTGCACCTCTGCCACTTTCTTAATGAGTACAGAGCAGTGCCAAAGATTCTACAGTGCTTTCTTTGTCATCCAGAATATAAATGCAGTATAAGGCATTTGTAGATGTGCGTGACATTTATATGTGAGTACACAGGCGTGCGTGTCTGTTTTTGATTGATATCCTGTAAGCATTTCAGGCCAGTGACTTTTGCACTTCACCAGTTTTGCTTTTCAATTGTTTTCTATGAATAGTGTGTGGCACTTGCTGAAACAACCGAACAAGACAAGTAACTGAGTAAATTTTATTTAAAAGAAAAGTGTTTTATGCATGTTGAGCGTTTATGGCTCGTGCTTTTTTAATCATCCTTTTTGATTCCAGTCAAATAAAGGCAAGTGCTCATCGCAATTTTGCATCGCCCTGACAGAAATTATGGCCTTTAAGTGAGTATTGTAGATCCACGACTAATAGCTTTATTCATTACGCCAGCCATTTAGGCCATGCATTCAAAAGCTGATTGTAGACTCTGTCCAGCCGTTTGAGCCATCTCCCTTCACAGTGCTCGCTGCGCGACCCCGTGGTGGCAGGCTGTAGGTCAGGCCGAAGAGGCGCGCCGCTGCACCCCGGTATTTCCACGACATGGTGTTATAGAGGATGGGATTGATGGCAGCACTCAAGTAAAAGAGAACCACTGACACCAAGCTACAGTACTCGGATAACAACGACAGCAACGGGGAAGGAGCATCCAGAGAGCGGAACTGCAAGTAGCGACCCACATGGAAAGGCAACCAACACAGGACGAAGGCCAGCACAACAACCACTTTTGGAAGAAGAAAATAGAGATAAAAGGGGGCAGGGGTTAGTCAAAGGAGATGCCGATTTAATGTTTCTACCTAAAAATATATACATTTATTTTGGAAATTTCAACTGATACCACTTTTATATGAACACAGTTTAAAGCCCTAAGGTGTCTTTCCTCAGACTTGAATCATGTAAGAACTTCAGAATTTTGCATAATTTGCGCGCTCTGGAAACTTACCCAGCATCTTTATTGTTTGCCTGTTGCTCTTGTCCCTGTGAGACACGCGGTTGCTCATGTTCGTCTCTCGGTGCCTTTGCCACAGCCGACGGCCTATCAGGCTGTAGAGCACTGTCAGACAGAACACGGGCATGAAGAAGAAAACGGAGCTCAGCCACACCATGGCCCCCATCAGACCTGATTGCACAGCATAGTGCGTCATCTTACACTCTCGGGTGTCCTCAGCCTCCAGGAATAAGTTAGTCTCATTCATCCACGAACTGAAGTTTAGCGGCCCCATGGTGTCCTGCTCTACTCCCACCATGACAAACACAGGGCCTGCGCTCAAAAGGGACACTGTCCATAACAGACAAATCAAGGCTCGTACGCGCCTTTTGGTTACCAGAGCTTTGGCGCGCAATGGGAAACAGATCGCCAGGTAGCGCTCTACTGACAGGGCGGTGATGCTGAGGATGGTGGAGTAAGTGCTTGATTCTGACACAAACTGAAAGAGTTTGCAGAGCGCGTCTCCAAAGCGCCAGGGCCTGTATCTCCACATGCGGTAGAGGTCAAGTGGCATGCAAAGGAAAATGAGTAGATCGGATACCGCCATGCTGCACAGGTACAGATTGGTGGTCGTGCGCATGTCCCGGTACTTGCTGACCACCAAAATGGTCATAACGTTTCCGGCTACCCCTATCAGAAACAGCAGTGCGCAGGCGATAGTGATGACCGTGAGGAGAGGAATCGAATAATAATTGAGAGGGGCCAGGGAAGGGTCAGCTTTGCTTATGGTGCTGTTGGTCTCCTCCCAAGTGCAGTTATGGTGGAGGCACTCCGGTTGACTGGGCCAGGAGGGCATTGTTGCCTCTGGGTTATTCTCCCGGCCGCACCTGACCCTGACTGTTGATGTCACCCTGGATCTGGGACTCCTCATGCCCCTCGATGCCGCGCTCACCTCTGTTATTCATTGTTTGATTCCCGGAGTTAAGAAAAACGTGTAACAGAGGAGATCAGGCGTGAACACAAGTAATATCCTTGGTGGCGCAAGCAATCCTGTGTAGCCTAACACTTCTTTACTTTGAAGATCAAACACGAAATAGATGGTGTTGATTAGACTATAACAGAAATATGAGGCCCTCTCAGATCGATCCGAATTATCCACTCCATCTTTATAACGCACACTAAAGTGTTCCAAAAGTACCTGAAGAGTAGGAGTGATGGTTACAAAATGCATTACATCCGGATATTCGCAAGCTGTAAATCGCCAGCCGAAATTTTTGGGGATGTGTAATCCAATCAAAACCGATATGACAGAAAATAAAAACAGATCTAGTATTTAAAAATTGAATATTTAAGCGCATCTTATCTTCTCCATCTTTAAAAAAAATTATTTGTGAAACCCACCAGAAGCCTGAGGACCTTCATGCGCTAAGAAGTCCCAAAGAGTCCCCATCAGCAGCAGCAAGTCCCTGCGTTTGCACAAAATAAAAAGCAAAATAGTGGCTCGGTTGACGAGTTGCATCTGGCAGCATGTGATGGTGAGTCAGACTCAGGGTCATAATGATGCGGCAGCAGCAGCAAAAAACATCTGTCCTGCAAATGACAGTGGCGCTCAAACTCAGCCAAACACAAATGGACAAATAACAACTAGCGTGAAAACAATCACTGTCTGACGGAAGGGAGACAGTTGAATAAAACTCACAAAAACCACGAAAGAACGATGCATTATCAATAGAATAATAAATCTAAGAGTCCAAATGGTCAAAGAAGAAATATCAGTCAAGACCGATGAAAAAATCCACCTTAACAGCACACTTCTGTTCTGCTCCTGTAGTTATGGTGCATATCCAGTGTGTGGATCATGATTCCCGGTGCGCAAAACATCTTACCCAAGTGAAGTGGTTCTGCTGTGGGGGTCTGCTCTGAGTGCGATGCTGCAACACCACCTACCGGTACTGTTACAGTGATTGGCAGCTGTTAAAGCAATTATGCCTTT
The DNA here is from genome assembly GCA_015106755.1 of Etia nguti. Taxonomy (NCBI): domain Eukaryota; kingdom Metazoa; phylum Chordata; class Actinopteri; order Cichliformes; family Cichlidae; genus Etia; species Etia nguti. The sequence goes on from VUQG01017267.1 coordinate 29,019, forward strand.
TGTGTTTACCACCAGTCAATGAGAAAGAGTATTCCTCATAAGCATTTGGAGAAGAATTCGAGTCTCTCTGTTTTATGATGTGATGGACCGAGAAGACATGGAAAGTCAGGCACAGGTTAAAGTCCAAAAAACCAAACTTGGTTAAATTATAAAAAAAAAAAAAAAAAAAAAAAAAAAAAAAAATAGAAAAAAAAAAAAAAATCACACTAAAATACGAATAAATGAGTAAAATGAAACAATTAAAAAGACAAAAACGATCAAACAGAAAATGTGAGCGTGTCTCACCTTCGCACAGCCACAGATTTGGAGGTACAGTTGCTGGTGATGATGGGGATGAGGCGGGGGTAGTGCGTGTGCTGTTGAGAAAAAGGCAAAAGGGACTCTCTTAATTTACTTCAGATAGACAAGCTCCCGCATTTGAATTCGTTTAAAAAGAAATTTTAACAGTCGAGTCTTTTCTTCTGGACATGAAATGCGATTTGCAGGATCAAATTTTCTGTGAAATCCATCCTGTTATGACATCAGTCTAACATTGTTATGTCCGGAGAACATGTTCAGATCAGACAGAGCAGCTAAGTCAGACCACATGGACAAAGATTTAACAGATTTAAAGTTAAACTTTTTCTTCCTTAAATGTCAGAGTCAGTGATCAGCATCATAACCGCATGCAGCTTCTGCTTTATTGCACATACTCGGAGGATGAGGCGGATGGTGGCCACGCCGGACGTGGCCATGACTTTGGCACTGTTGGGAACCAGGTTGAGGAGTGTTGGCATGATGGCCTCTGCTGCGTGATCGAACCGGTTGCCGAGCACTGACGACAGGTGTCTGATGAAGGGAGAGGAAGACAGATGGTTTCATTACAGCTGTGCAGTAATAACAGGCAGGAGGAGACGATCAGCCTGATTTTATTTTAAATCAAATAAGCCATGTGCCTTACCCCAGAGTGATGCAGGCCTCCCTCACCACCTGAGATCGCAGGTCCTTGGCAGACAGCTTGAATGCAGCCTCCATGAGTCGCAGCTGCTGCAGGAAGCCGTCGAACTCTGGTGCACCAGCCAGGAGCAGCGAACGCACTTTCTTCAGCTGGTGGAGCACAAAAAAAAAGTTCACACCACACACACCTTCACTGATATTTCAAACTGAGGCGAGGGCCAAGGTCAGGACTTGTTCTTACAGCTGCCACTCTGAGCTCCCAGTCCCGCTTGTCGTCCGACAGCACATCTCGAATCTTCGTCATGGCCTCCTCCACCTCCCTGTTAGAGTAGATCTGATGGAGGAGAGAGAGAGGAGAAGGTCCACACACGGGCAGAAGTCTTACTCCCTGCAGATGGAGGCTGTCAGCAGTATGAAGTACATGTCACATATGTACTAACCTGCACTGTGGGAACATCTTCAAATGCCTGGATGAAGTCTTCCTCATCCACGGCTCCAGCACTGGACCCGTCCCTCCCTGCAGAAAACACAGCAGAAAGAATTACAGATCCACAAAATGCACCTGGATTTTGCCTTTCTTACATAAAAAACTGTCATCTTATTTTTTTTTTACATCCTCATGAATAAATTTTGGTGGAGATGCGGTGGTTCTGACCTGCAGACTTGCTGCTGGAGGCGGAGGCGGGGCGTCGAAATGAACCCATGCTCACCGCCTTCCTCCCGGACAGCGAGGTTCCTTTGGACGAGGACGAGGAGCGGCCACCGTCCACCGAGTCATCGTCCTCGAAGTTCTTGTCTGTTGGGGAGGAAGAAAGGGGAGGGGACCGAGGGACAGTCATGTGACTGAACAACAAAGTTCTCACAAAGAAAAACGCCACCGCCGAGCATCCAAACGATGCGGCGCAGCAGGAGGACTCTGACATTTCTCCGATTGGACTTCAGCTGACGCAGAGGGCATAACTCGCATTCCTGCAACACCGAGTTAACGAGCTGGTGATGGTGAGGAGGGCAGCAGGTCAGAGACACAATGCCCCGACAATAAAGACAACAATTAGCCCTGTGTTCCCAGCCAGAGCGACCATAGGAGGACCAACTCACATCCTCAGGACAACCATCTGAAAACTGACTTAATTTATCCTCCACACTCTCAGATTTTATGATTATTATAAACAAATAAAGGCTTTGCTTCATCATGGAGTCACACTGATGGTTTGCCTTATCTCCCCTGCTTGATTCTGACACATTATTGGATACAAATGATCATTTATGAGACAATCCGCTGGTTTCAGACTCTCCAATGTGAATTTTTGTTGCTTTCATACATCATTATAGATACGATAAATGGACACGGGTCATACTGAGTATTTTTATTCCTTATCTTTAACAAACAAATGTTTTAGTACAGCTAGTTACACACTGCTATAATGCCAAATATATATTTAATTAACGATGTCAGTGTATGTACACATAAACCCACCGAGCCTCAAAGTTCTTTAAGTGCTCAGTTTTTTCTACTCTCAGATCTGTATGATGTCACTGACAGCATATATCCCTAATTATACAGCAGATGAGTGGGGCTTTTGGGCCTGAGAAGCCACACCCATCTGCTATTTACAAGGCCCAGTTTTGAAAGTTAAAAGCTTAAAAGGAGGAACTAAAGCATGACAGCCCAGTATAAGACAAGTATGGATTATTTTGAATTGTGAATCATGCAAAGCTATGATAGCAGAGTCCATGAATACACTAATAAAATATTTTTTTTTGCCCTTTATAAACAGGAAACAATCATTCTGAGTAAAATGCAGCTGAAATATATAAAATTATCAAAATTAATCATGAAGGGAAATGTGTTTGGTATAAACTGAATATATGCCAATCAAGTAAATTTCATTTGACCAGATTCCACTAAATTAAATATTTTACGTTGTGCTTTTAAATAAAACTTACATGTAATCTAATGTCTTAAAAACCAGTTTTCTGAGTGTAAAGATTGTGGATCTGGAAATGAGCAGAGCACATGGTGATGTCTTTGTCTTCTCTTCCTGTCATGTAAAACAAACAGGCAACAAATCCTCACAATTAAGGGGCCAGATCTGGAGAATATCCAGCTAACCATCTGTTTCAGCTCTAATCATTATAAATATAATCTATTACATTTGAACTGATCAGTAATTGAACCAAAATACAGCAAAAAGAAGGAGCTGAAAGAGGCCCAGCCCTGCGCAAATGTCTCCTGCGGTGGACGCCAGAGCGCCACGTGAGCCCCCCTCAGCACAGGAATCTGCCCGGCTAGCAATCAATCCTTTTTCATTATTCAGAGTTTCAACACACACACACACACACGCAAACACACACAGAGCAGCAGGGAGCTGAGCCAACACATCAGTCATGTGCCATCAGGTTGGAGGTCTTCCTCACAGCGTAACACACTGTGAGTGTGCGTGAGGGAAAAACACAGCCTCACCTGTCACCTCAAGTTCAGCACGCTAACACGAACATAGCACGACACTGGGAAAGGACCAGGACGGTGAGAAACACGTTAGCACCAGATGAAAATCTACCCCCAGCAGCTCTGAAACTACAGCTACTAACAGCATGATATAAGAAGATGCTTTGCTTTCTGTCGATCGATGGATTTAATCTTATCACGGCTTCTCTGAGAGGGGTATCATCATCACCAGTGTGATGTTTTACTGTTAAAAAGCCTCGTAAAAGCCTCGTGTGATGTTTCATAAGAAAAAAAAGAAAAGCCTATGTCGGCAAAGCTACTTTCTGATCAATAATCTGTTTTCATACGTTCATTTAAATCCAGTTATCGTTGGATTTTTTAGTCAGAACATTTATGCTTAAAGCTTTGCTTGAATTAGCAGCACAGTAAAGATGCACTCTGCTGTTCACATAATCCAATCACATTTCTAGAGCTAGTCAACTAGTCAAGTTTTTGACATGTGTTTTTTACTTTACCAGCATCCAGTTGCAGGTCGGACATTAGCTGGCCTTTAACATGCTGGCTCCTAATTACAGGAGTCTTCCTTTGACTTTAAACATGGCAACTTTGGCTCAGAGAGGGTCATCTGTTAATCGAAACTATGGAGGAGAAATATGCCGACGTATGTCAGCAAAGATAATGAATCGAGTGTGAGGTTAAAAGTGCTTAGGCACAGAATAAAGAAAGCACTTGTATGAGCGTGTGGGTGAATGAGGCTTATTGTAAGAAAGTACCGAGTGCTTAAACTGAGTAGAAGATGACTGTTAAAAGTGCCAGTCCATTCAAACTCAACACAGGCAGCTGCTCCTAAACCAGACAGATGATTTCCAGCAGTGAGAATGTGTCTGAGGCAGAATATTTACCGCTCAGACATGAAAATAAAAAGATTGTTACCAAACTGTACAGAAAAGATGACAATATCAGTCCATCGGTCTAAACATCCACCTGGCTAACAGTGAACCACTGAGGTTACATTTTAGCCACACGCTAAAGAAGCACAGCTTTGAATCAAGCCTTATAATTCTTCTGTTATAACCTCTGCCTGTGGGTATGCCTGTTAAGTAAAGGAACAGACGTGACCATAAACATAACAGTAAACAGGCCCTCGGTGGATTTCAGAGGTTAATGATCTGCACTTGTGTGAGGATGCTTAAAAATGCCAGAGACAAAGAAAACGAGGTGATAACAGCCTTCAAAGTGCACCACAGACATAATTTACAGAATCAGAGGACGGGCGACAGAATGAAGCCTTTCAGATCAGATTTAACCTTCACGGCTGAGTTTTATCAGCTTGTCCTTCCACTCTGATCACCAACCAGCAGATTAAAAGTTTCAGTGTTTACTCATCACACTTGCTCCTGCAGCTTCCTGACCTGAACCCTCACACACATCACTTCCTGTGCATTGTCCACACAACAATCCAGCTGAGAGCAGGCCAGGAAAAGCCAAAATCCCACTGTGTTTACGATCGAGACCACGCACATGTGTTCCACTTGGATACACAGCCATACCCACACCGCACCTTCATCACAGATCGCGGCCGCGAATCGATATCAATATTTGATTTAGTCCAAAGGAAGGGGAGCTTACAGGAGCAGATCCGCCTGCAGACCAGTTTCCTCAGCATGCCGGCAGATAGACGGGCAGACAGACAGACAGTAAGGTGGTCCTCCGCTCCTCTGTGCTCCTCACATCTTTTCCTCCAGCTGTGGAGAGAAAAGAGGGGAGGGAGAAACTGAGCCTCCCCGCTCTCTCCTGTCAGGGAGCATGTGCTTCCAAACGCTCTTCCTCTGCGTCTTCGTCCTCTAATCCAAACACGCTCACAGTGAGGACAGAGGATGGAGGAAGAGGAAGAGAGGGGACACAGAGGAGTGATGGAGGAGGGAGGGGAGGAGAGGAGGAGACCAATGGGAGGAGGAGGGGAGGAGATGGGAGGGGTCACTCAGGGGACAAACCCCGGCGGTTTCTGAAGCAGAGGCGGGGCTGGTGGGCGGAGCTAGAGATGAGGGAAAGCTACAGAGCCGTGATGACTCAGGAAAGAGGGAGGGAGGGAAAGAGGGCCGGGTCTCTATAGGAAGCCGGTCCCCTTTCGGCGTTAACAAAACCTCCACCAAGGTTCCTCCGTCAGCCCGCAGCAGCAGCAGCAGCAGCTGCAGCTGCTTTATCTCAGCAAGGTCACTGCAGCTCCACACGTGTGAGAAACTTCACTGTTGGCAGCGTGCTGAGGTGGAGCAGGCGGAGGCTGAGTGATGTCACAGAGTCTGTGTGTAAAATAACAGTTTCTGTCGTATGTCATCTGATCTGGATGAGACTCAACACTGTTTTTAGGTTATACAGATTAAATTCTATTATAATTGTGTTATTATATTAATGTTCTGACAGGAGCTGAGTACCATATCTGTAGTATTGTAGTACTGCATAGCTTTACGTTTTAAATACCACACTATAGCCTTTAAAAGATAAATAATGAGCATTTTGACATAAAATCTTGTGACATAAAGTGAAATATGAGGATCAGATTAATCTGAGAAAGCATGAATAAAGGCCTGAAGAAGATGAGGAGAAAATAAACTTATGTGCGACTAGAACTCGGCCACTAATCAGTGTGAAATGAATTTTGATGAAGTCACACTAAAGATGGACCTAAAACTAACTGCGCATAGAAATAATGATAAACCATCAGGTCCTTATTACGAAATAATAATAAAAAGAGAAATTCTTCACATGTTGTTGTTGAATGGCCCATTTTGTTTCACTTCATAATTCTGTGTGACATCATATTCCTCTTTTAGGTTTTGTTGCGGTATTTTGTTCCAGCCATTTGCCAAGAAGGGAAAATCCTCCTCACATTCCTGCTCAGATGTGACTGACAGAGCTGATTCTGTCCACTCATGACAGCTCTCGTGATTCCACAGCTCTCTGCTGGGACTGTTTGTCACAGAGAGCTGTTGAGGAGGGCAGGAAGTCAGACAGAGGATTTATTTTTCAAAATAAAAGATACCATGAAAAATACAATGTTTGCTTCTGAAGTTCTCTCGGTGTGATCAGAAGTTGTGAGAAGGACCCAGCACCGTCAAAATGATGTAAGAGTTGGTTTTTCTTTAAGTCACCAAACAACACAGCTGGTCTGCACGGATGATGCTTTGATCCCCGATTGCACAAACTGTAACGCCATCAAGGCATCCCAATCATTTATAATCATGTCTGAGGCGAGCCTGACCTGCTGCAGTCCTCATCTAAATGACAGGTGGCGCAAATTAATTGCGTCTCTGGTGCAATAAAAATTTACAGAGTTGAGAGTGATACATAGACCAATACTGACTGGCCTGCCGCCCCCTCGTGCCTCCAGACCTGCCACTGCTTCGTCCACCACTTTACACAGATAGCATGACAGGCTTAACCCTTTATTGACAATGGGCCCACTGACATCCAAGCCCACCACATGGCTCACATGTGCAAAGACGACAAAGGTGAGCAGAAACTGTCTATTAAAGTCCTCAGTATATGGCCATCGCTCCATTTCTTCTTCAGTTCAACTTTTAAACCAATCAGCATTCAATCAAGTCATAGCATCATCAACACTGGGATACAGCCTGTTGGCTTTGAATCATTTAAATTTCCACAATCCATCTGTCTCAACCACAAAACAGACAACAACATGGCACTACAAACTACAAACATGACACTACAAATCCTACATTACCCAGGCTCAGCAGAACGTTCATTTGTTTAGAAACTAGATGAAAGATGATGTCTCTTTTACAAACCTATAAGCCAACTCTGATTGGCTCATGGGTTTTTCCTCCCAGAGACAACAGTGATCAATAAATAAACACCAACTGTTTTAACTGCTATGCTGACCAAAGATTCAGAGGTTTAGGACTGATAATTAAATTTAAAACATCTATTTATGAATGCAATGCAAGACGAGAGTGTCTCAGAGTGACTGAGCTTCAGTTGACTGTGAAATGCACCTTCTGAATGCAAGCAGAGCACCTCTACCTTTAACCCCTCAGGAGAAAACACACAAACACTCTCCCTGCTGTCACCGTCAGCTTCATTCATATTCATCAGCATAACCTTAAAGGTCAGACAGCAGAAACAGCTCAGTCTGGTTTAAACAGTTTCCGATCAAAGGAGATACTTGTGCACATAGCCACAGAGAAAGCTGCTCTGCTTCCACAAGATGGCACAGTTACCACACTTTATGTCTTTATGCTGACAGTTAGAGCCGTAACACAGTTCATTTTACATCCTCGTTCTTCTAGTCCACGGGCAGGGAAACAGGAAGACAGCGTGGACATGCAGAAGGTCAAGAATAAAAATTAAAAAAATATCAGTTCTTCAAATATTTAAAACAGTTTAAAGAATCATTTCCTACATTTCTTACTCTCTCTTCTTCCTGCACTGTTCTGTCTTGTTTTCACTTCACTTTTGAAATATTTAACAATCTCAGAGGCCTATAAATAAATGAACTGCCTTAACAAGTCTTCATTCATGTAAATCTGTTCCTTCACGCTCTTTCACAGTGATGCAAAACAATAAGCCCTCAGTGTCACAACATGCACATCCTGAATGTTTGCTTAAGAAACTCCATCTTGAGCTCAAACGGAGTAAACAGATACGGAGGACGGACGCAGGATGAAAAACAGCACCAACACATAGTTCTTTACACACAGAGCAGCTCTGAGATGTGTTTAGAGTATAATCGATCAATCGGACCAATGACTCCCAGAGGTTTAATGCAAACTGCTCCAATGAGAGGAGGAGGGCAGTTTAGATGGATGAATGCTGGTGTGAGAAGACAAAGTGTTTTCTCACTAAACATACATCTGTGTTGTATGCTGGAGGTTAAAATATGTGTAGCTGTAACTGTATTTTTAAGCTTTAAACAGAAATAGAGCTGCGTTCATAGAAACAACAGAATTTCTGAAGTGAAAGCTAGGACTACAACTTAGAGCTACTTTTATCTTTTTTTTTTCCAATTTGTTTACTAAATAAAACCCAGATTAATGATATCCGTCCTAATAATGCTTAAAACTATGTAAAAAGGTTTAAACATAACAAGCATTCACATTAGCGAGCTAGAACTAGCAAATATTTCACACTTTTGTGAGGTACGATCAATCAGCTCTGAAAACTGTTTCAATTTGACCAAAAACTGCAGTTCCTCTAATGTCCACTTGCGGCTTTCTCCAACAGTGAGTCAGTCCCCATAGACTCCCATGTTTAACTGTTAAATTTCCGCCTTCGTAACAATTGCACAGGAGGTGAATTTATTCCTAATTCACCTGTTCAGGTGTATCAAGCCTTAAAGTTTGCATTATTAAGTCGAGTGACATCTTTAACTGACACAGTCAGTCAGCTGACAGTCGCTAAACTGGACTTTTGGACCATGTTGTTGCTTTCTGGAGCTTTTTAAATACAAAAAATATACAGAAAATATTTCACAATTTCACTGGATTCAGTGGGTTAAATGATCCGTAGTTTGGACCGTTTGGGAGCCAAACCTCACATTGTAATGGCCTTACTTTGCTAAAAAAAAAATCCATCAGTTTCATATAATGAGAGTTTTGGGAGATTAAAAGAATACCTGCAGCCCTGCTGAACATCAGAACTTTTACAGTCTGTGTGATAATTTTATTGATGTAAGCTGAGTTGATGAATAAATAGTGTTTGACAAGTGAAATAAGTGAAGTTTGCTGTTATTTTCACAGCTTTACCACAGAGATATAAACAAATGCTCACATCTGACAGACTCACAGTGACGACTGATAATCATAATCGAACAAATCTAACAAAGCGACTGTGACTAACTGTGCACCTCCTCGCCGTACCAGGTCACAAGTTTCCCTCCTGAGAGCGTCTCAAAGTCTTCGGGGAGCTCGGAGCCCGATGGGGTCTGACAGCTGATCGCCCCGATGCAAATTCACAAAATGACCAGGGAGGAGGTGAAGCATTTACGAGGGCAGGTATTACATCACAGACCTGGGAAGAAACCCGAGAGTGGGGAGCGTGGGAGAACACACTTACAGCGGGTTATCCCTTCCTGCACGGAACAAATCAGCCTTTTTAACCCCCCCCTCACGTTTGGAGGCTCCAGCATTAAAAAAAAAACAACAATTAGATGATCAGGCATCCACGGGCTTAAGGTAACACCTCAACCTGCGACAGTGAGGTGGGAAACACCTCCCTGCCTTTCACCTGCAACGACAGTGGGAGGAACGTTCCCACAGAAATCTCAGCCTTCAGTTACGCTTTCTCATCAGATTACAGCCAAGAACACACTGTGGATTTACAGCGTGTCAGAAAACATGTCTCACCTTGAGAACAGAAAAGAAAAGCAGCAGATCTGTACATCTGAGAGGTTGAAGAGGGGAAGGTTGAATATTTTTGCTTCATAAAGCAGCTCCCATTGCTGCTGGTCTGTGGATGAAGCTGAGAAAGCAGAAAGAGGCCTCCGCCATCTTTATTTTAATTCTCTCAAACTGAGATAAGAAGTGCGGAGAAATGTTTGTGAACAGTTTTTAATATTTCTGCATAAATACGACCTAAAACATCATCAGGTTTTCAAACTAGTCCTGAAAGGTTTCCTGCATGCTGTCAGGCATCAGCAGCGTCTGCAGCATCATGTTCATGCTGTGCTTCTTAAGCAAGGTTCTGAGTTTTTCCAGCAGTTTGATCTACAAATAGATTAATTCATGTTTACTGTAGCAGAAAGTTAGAACTGCCTGTTTCTTTACGTCCATTCTCTCCTGTTTCTTGGGATCAAACTGCTTTGAGTTATTGTCTACATTCTTTTTACATATCACGCCTGTGCTTAGACTCCTGTTTTAACAGGAACTCAGTCACATTTTTAGACGGGTGTGCAACAAATAGATTCTAACTAAACAAACTGAATTCAAATGTTACACTTGGACAACTCTTTATTAAATGAAAGGTCTAAACATGCAGAGCTCTGTAGATGTTTGTGTTTGTGTGTCGGGTCAGCCGGTCTTGATTCCTGTTGGGAGTGAACATTTCCTGTCTGGTGTCCTTCTGTCTCTGTGGAGAGGACGGTTCCTGTTGTGTCGTAGGACAAACCCTCACAGCTCCAGTCAGACATTTGTAAACTGGAAAAATTGCACCTCTGAGTGCTTGTGGTGTCAGAGGTCAAGGCCCAAACCTTTAAAATACGTAACAACCGATCTTAACCGATCAGGTCAGTACTACAGCACCCAGCAGCGAGTTAGAGGCTGTGAGCCCTCTGTCTCTGTTCTTTCATTATTCTGTTTTCCAAACAGCCGGGGGAGTCTCTGTGCTGCGCCGTATCCTCTCTGTCTCTGCACAGCGTTCATTATTCATGAGCTTTCCAACTGTGCAACCCAAGTCCTGCTGGCAGCCTGTACCTGGCCTTGTCTGTCAGCACCTCCCACCCGCGGGACCTCCTGAGGCGGCGTGCATCACGCAGCGAGGTCAGAGAGCCGATAGCACATAAAACTAAAAAAATCCCAGAGCAGGAAAATGAAAGCTTTCGTCCCGACCGCAGATATGACAATCTGACCTGCAGAAGGTTATTTATGTGCACTGCGCGAGCTGCGGGGCTTCGGTACAACTATGTAATGAGATCACATGCCCAGGATCAATGTTAGCATCCCTTCACTGCGTTATGGCTGCTTTGAGAATACAGCAGTAAATCAATTATTCACTCATAAAGGCTTAAATGGACTTGCCTCAAGCTCCGTCTCTGACTTATAACAGCTCTAATGTACAGGGGAGCAAAGTGATCACAGAAGCAATGAGATCTGGTTAATGTCAGCTTTTAAACCATTAACACTTTACCTCTGCTATTTATCTGCTTTTGTGACTTCTTTAAGCCTCCTTTAAGAAACAGAACTTGCTTCAAATCAGGTTTAAGCCCGACTTAACAGGTAATCTTCCTCTGAGAAACCCGAGTACCACGAACAACAAGCAGAACAGAGGCAGAAAGCAGCAGTTTTCCTCAGATTAAAGCAATCATTTCTCCCAGGATACTGGGAATGAGTGAAATGCTTCAGCAGAAGCAGAGCAGCAGAATTACACACATCGCCGCCCTTCAGCTACTTGTGGCATTCGGATCCTAATTATGATGTGATTATGAAGGATTACAGACACAAAGTCGTTTCATTAATCAGCTCTCACATGAAGACAAACAGGCAGCTCACATGTCCTCCCTGAACTCTGCAGACGGTTACAGCAGGTCTGTACGTTTCACAGAAAAACGCTCCGACTTGTTATTTACCTGCAAAAGGCAGCCTGCCTGCAGAGGCGACACCGTCCCCCGTGGATATGCGGGAGGACAAACGCTGGCGTCCTGATAGCCACTCCGAGCTAACGCACTGCTGCCTGCCTCCTCCCTTCCCCTCCAACCGGGTCTTGTGACTGTAGAGACGACAGCTGACACTGCTCCTACAAAATAAGAGCCCTGGGCTCTCAGAGTAAAGGCACTTTTTCTTTCTAATTGACTCCCACTTTGTTTTATTATTCCTTTCTTTCCCTGCCTGTCACTCTGGTCCACTTCTCTCCTCTCTGTGACTCCCGTCCCTGTTTTCCAGGTCAGTGTGAAGTTTCCTGCTCCTCTGCTGAAACACACTAAAGCCTTGTGATGAACACACAAACCTTCCTAATTAGTTTTTTTTAAGTGACACCTTTCCCTGAAATAGATATTAATAGGCTGGCCGCTCTGTAATCTTCACCAGTCTTCATCAACAATCAGGTCGCGTGTCTGAGGAAAGTGAAATAAGTCCTCCATATCAGTTCAGCTGACAGACAGGGCCCAGCACTACACATAGGAGTGAGTCCTTATTAATGTCAGGACTCGTTTAGTCATTAGATGTTCAGTCAGCTTTTAAATGTGACATTATCACTTCTGCAGAGCAGCCTATGTCATCAGTCCAGCTTGTCTGCTTGTCTGTTTGCCAGCAGGATTACTCAGTAATCAGGACAGATCTGAGGGAGAAATTGATCAGAGCTCAGTGCGGTTTAAAGTGATCAATCTTTGTTTCAAGTTTCAAGTTTTATTGTCATGTACAGACAAGCAGTGTAGCCACATTTATCCATAATGAAATTCTTTGGCTCGTGCTCCTCAGCTTTACATGAGTAAAGCTTCAAAGTAAAGCTTCAAAGTAAAGCACTTTGAAGTGCAGCTCAGAGTCCAGCAGTTTTAGGAAGGATTCATTACAACACTACCCCTGTGAGACAACAGGAAACTGGACATGTTCCTTGAGAGCTTTGAAAAAACAAATCACGCTGAAATCAGAAAAACTGGATACTGTTGTCTTGAAGTTCTCACGAAAATATCACAATCTAATCCAGATCCAGGGATTCAGTCTCCAGGCTCGGTGTGGTACTAAAGTTCATTTACTCATGCATAATGCCCATTTATGTTCATCAAATGGTCAGAAATAATAAAAAAAATACACAGATTTCAGTCAGATAAGGTAACACGGACTCATTACAGGTGCTGTATAGGGATCATTCATGCTTACATCACCTCATAAATTAATCAGGACAAACCATTTACTAAAACCAGAGAAGAAGTGATTCTTAATGAGTCAAATTTAGTAAAGATGTAGAAAAATCAGAGTTTCATCTCTTGTGTTTTTGTTCCTGTTCCCTGAAACAAAGCTGGTTATTTCACTTGAGTTTATTATATTTATACACTTAAATAAATAAATGTGCTGTGTGATGAAGTTTCTTTTTCTTAAAGACTAAAGTTGAGCAGACTGTAGGTTTATAAATATGACATGTGTCAGCTGCTGGTTTTTCTCTGTATGTAATCATCTGTAAACACTGGGTTTATAACAGATACACGTTTCCTTCTGTTGCAGTAATGCTGAAAACTCTTGAGCCATGTTTGACCTCAAATACAGCAGATATATTGATTAACAACAAAACCTGGGATGAATGATAATCATGTTTTCCTAAAGGAAGGTGGTCATGCCTTTTCTTTTCAAAGCTGAGCGGCCTCCTGAGATGAAAGCTGACCCATGTGACCACAGAGATGGAGCGAGGTAATGAGTTCATGAGACCATCAAACCAGTTTAATGTCACTCGCTCCGGTCTGCTAACCATAACCTCTGTGCACAGATCACACACAGACAATCAAAACACATCTGTTCAGAAACAATATTTATCTGCTTTAATGACTGCTCAGCAGTTTTTGTTCCCTGTTCTCCCACACGGCCTTCTTCTAATCACGCCGTAACACTAAACATAAGCAGCTGCTTTTCACTGTGGAAAGTGTCCCGTCTGTGTTCTGCAGGGTCACTTTTCCTGCAGTGAAGCGACTGAAATCTGCTCATTTCAGTCCACAGGAACAAAGAAGACGGCTTGGGTTTCCCTTCTCACTGAAAGATAGCACGCAAAGCTTTTCACTATGGAGAGGGCTTCCCAGCAGAAACACTAAGACTCACTGATGAGTACAACATGTACTTTCTCTCTCTTTTAGATTTACAGCCTCCATCTGAATCCCACAGGACTAACAGAGACAAAGAGAGGAATAAATCCAATTAGCAAATTCAATCTTTTTAGCGGGCCACAGACTCGATATGTGTGTTTTTAATTTTTGCATGAACTTATTTTTATGAGCAAAATATTATCAGAAAGGGAAAATTACAAAATTCAAACATGCTTACATGCCAGGACATCCCCGGATATAATCGCATGTTTGCTGTAAAACATGTGTAAGGAACTTTGTGTACTACCTTAAAATGTTAACACCTCCTTATGAAGCAGAAACTTCTTACAACTGAGCAGAAACTATTGAAAAGAGCTTTAATGGTGAGACACATTACTGGGCCTGTGTGTGTTTCAGACCTCTGAGCCACACCTCAGATTTCGTAAAGCTCCTCAGGCCTTTATGACACAGTCAGCATTATAGAAATGAGACAGATGGTCTCACCTGCAGTATCCAGAAACCACAGTTATCTTAGTTATTAACTGTAATCTTGATTATTTAGCATCATTACTTATTAACCTACCAAACACCAAGTGTTTGTTATGTGAAAGTGAAAAGAGAAACCAATAAATAAATAAATAAAAGAAATGGGTATGCAAACAGGACCATCTGGTATCGAGTCAGGAGTCCAGGCTAGTGAGTGTTTCAGAAAAAGCCCACTTTGAAAGAGCGACCATCGCTCGCTATTGGCCGTCAGATGAACAGAAAAGTGGAGACCCGACCGGCCAATCAAAACTTTGGTCAGGCATCACCAAAAAGGACCGGAAGAGAGATCGGAGACGAAGGCAGCTCCACCAGTTAAAAATCCGTCCACAGGTTCACTTATATAAACTTTTTACTTCCTCTAAGCAGATCTTGTTTACCAAAATCTTTCCATCTATTCATCACCAAACCAGTCCAAACACGCCTTCATGATTTGTTCCTTTTGAGAAATTAATTAATGTTGGTCTTTTTTTTTCTTTTTTCTGATACACTCAAAGGACAAAGTGTATCAGTATCATTTTACTTGAAGACAGAGCGCTGCAGCTGTTTTCTACTGATATATCTAACAATGTTTCCTGTTTTCTGCACAGGGAAAATGAACAGATAAAGAGAAACTGTTTTATCTCCAGTTTTATCTCCATTATTTTGCTTTTATAATCACTGAAAGTCAAGATTATAATTAAGATTAACCTCTGATTAATGATCCAACCCTAGATTCGGATGTTCTTTATCTCTGGATGTGAAAACATAAACTGTCTTAGTTTGTGTGGATAACATCCTGCTCACTCACAGCAGCAACCATCAGGCTTCAGTTTTCCTCAGTTTTGCAACTTTGTAACTTGATATAAACTCTTTGTTTACTCTGTGTTATACTTTATTTCCCCCCAAAAAATCAACATCAACATCTTGATGACTTCTCAATCATCCAGGTAAGGAAATCCCCAAAACACAAGAGCAATGAGAAGCACCAGCTGAGCATCGTGTGAGAGGACAAAGTGGCAGCCCTGGTTGTAGTTTTCTCTCTGACTGATTGAGTTTGTGCATAAATACAGATAAAACCACAACACAGAGATTATCTTTGACTTATAAAAGTTAGTCCCCCAGCCTGCAGCATTGGAAAATGCTGTAAATATTTCCTGCTACCCAAAAACAGCATTCAGGACTTTCCACAGATGAACTCAGTACATAAACCATAAACCAGGTACAAGTCAGATGGTGATCAGCGGGAGTAACTTCTGGGTTTATTTATGAGGCCTATCATGGAGTTCAGTAGGTGTGCACATAAACAGACAAATTTGGTGCAGTTTGGGAGGATCACATGTCGCGTGTCTCGAGGCTGCTTTCAACAATCGACAATAGAAAATGTGAAATAAACAAATTAACACTGCCATGACAACAGAAACATCATCATAAAACTGCCCCCGGCGCCATAAACCAAACCGAGCTCATAAAACGCTGCAGGACTTACCCGACAAAGGTGACAGGACCATGTTCCCCGACCTCTGGACTTCATCGAACTTACTGAAGATGACGTTTAGCCTGCACACAGAGACGGAGCGGACAGTCATAACCAGATGGTGTTACAAAGTGAGGAAAACACCAAATTATTTTTAAAAAAGGCCCTGCTGGCTTCAGGCGTGCAGAGCGTCCTCTGAAAAACAGAAAACTGGCTCATTTCATGCTCCTGGGAGAGCGTTTAAATAGACCAAAGTAACAGCAGGCCGCCCCGAGTCTACAGCCTCCAAAAATACACAGACGATGGCAGATATTATTAGAACAAACACCAAGAACCACAATGTCACTGTCAAGTCTGCTGACCTGATGGACACTTTGAGGAGGAAACACCCATCGTATAAATGACTAATCAGATCAGTGTTTTTAAAGGGCTGTGAATGCCTTTCCTTCTTATGTGAAGCACACAGTTATTTAAAAGGCTGTTACTTTTCTACATGTAACAGAGTAATGTGAGTGTGCACCACCAGCAGTACCACAGAGCCCTGCACGTGATGAGATTTACAGGGAGCGTTTGAACGCACCGTGACTGAGGCAGGCCCTTCTTTCCCAGGTCGATCCGCACTCGCTCTCCGACGTGCCGGTAGATCTCCACCAGGCAGTTCATGGCGCCGTCACGCACCTGCGGGCCAACAGGTAAACACATCACATGAACATAAAGAGATCACTTGTTTTAAATCATCCTGAACATGTGATCGACAGTTTAACAACAATGAAATCAGGATTTCATCTCCTATGATGCTCTTTGGCTGCTGTCACAGCAGAAAAACACGAGACTGCGATGACATGTTTAACTCTCCAGGTGTTTTTCTTTCTTTGCTTTGTGTCCTGTTGCAAATCCATCTGTGTGTGTATCAGTATTTACAAAGTGATGCTTCCACATTGATGTTCTCACTCTTATTTTGAAAGAAGCTCCACGCTACACCGGTTTAACTCGTGCTCCTTGTTTTGTAGTGTCTATATGCAGATTAAAAGCAACAATAAATACAAACAGACTTTAAACTAAACGTCTGAACTGTGTTCAAAGCTGTGACGTTTTCCTCTCTGCAACTGATTATTGATAAAAACAAACAAAGACCATAGACTTTAAAATCTGATAACGGTTCAGCAGTTGAAGACCTCACTGAGCATGTGTGATTGTGTTTGGCTTTGGGAAGGGAAGTTCATGGGCACGGCTTCCTGTCCTGAGGAGGAAATGTGATTCCGGCAATGACGAACCAATCAGTAAACAGCAAACAGAGAGGGGAGCAGACAGGCGATAGCTGAGGATCCTGATGCAGAGCTGCAGGATCACAGACTTCATCCCTGTACACCATCGTGGGTCTAACAGCAGCTGAAGCGCTGATCTGAGCAGGCCTGTTATGGTGTAATGTTTGGACTCCACCAGCAGGGGGCAGTCAAACAGCAAGAATACTGCAGATTAAAGAAACTGTTCTCCAGCTGGATGTGGAGGAAGTTGGCTGACCTGCACAGTACAGCTGTTTAAGGCCATCACACGACTGCCACTCAGCTGCTGTCCTGAGTGTTAAGCCCTTTCACTTGTTTCTGAAGCACTCCAGCATGTAAGTCTCAAATACTGTATGCATAAGAACCACTACAGCCCCTCAGGCCTGCTAAACTCTGCTAGATGAGCCAGAGTTTAGCAGTAAAATGATTGGTGGGGGGGGTTTTAAGTTTTCACACAACGGCTGCAAGCAGCAGAAATCTTTCAACCTAAAACATCCTCAGCCTTGCTTTATTGAGTAGCAGTTTGTCTTTTTACATTTTTATGCATCACAGCATTATTTTATTCACCGATTCACTGATAAATTATTGCACATTTTAATATATTTTCTGTCTTTTTAAAGTAATTTATCCAGCCTTACCTAGTTTGATGTAAGAACGTGTCTGAAGCGAACATTTTCCAGCTTCCTGTGGAAAACAATCTGACTAGATCCTCAAGAAGCTGTCCACAGTGCATGTGTGAAAGTGGCTCAAACCACAGTGTAACCTGGTGTGTATGTGCGTGTGTGTGAGCGAGCAGGCCTTGTACCTGGCTTGTGGGGTCTCCGAGGAGGCTGCAGATGTGAGGAACGATTTTACTGAGCGTCAGACTCTGAGAGCCAAACCTGAAAGTTCGAAACACAAAACTGACTAAAGTCAAGTAAAACTGCAGGTGAGCTCAAATACACATCACATCATCAGTACACTTCCTTTACTATGAATAAAACTTCCAGTTCGTGCTCTTTTATTTTGAAAGTCACCCACACAGTATCATTTCTTTTTTAAAAGCAAAAAACAACAAAACTGTTCCTAGCCTCTCACACGTGAAGGTTTGCAGCTTTTCTTTATTCCCATGAACAAGTTTTAGGTTTGAACTTTTGAAATAAAAACAATCAGAAGATGTGACATAGTTTGATATCTGAAGCTGTGATGAACATCTCTGAATGTTTTTCTTAAACTTTAGAGCTAAATCAACAAACAAAGAGCTAACAGAGTCCCAAATATAAGCGCTATACCTGCTGTTACATTATAAATCAGTTACTGCTTTCAATAATAACTAATAACACTAATAACTTACACGTTTAAAGTTGAGATGAGACACAGGCAGAGTCCCTCTCTGGTCCTGTTGTTCTTGTGCTTGAAGCCTCCCATCATTCGCTCCCACACATACTGAACACACAGGGAGAAGACAGCGAGACATTAACATGTCACTAATGACTGAGCGGGTGTTTGTGGTATCTCTGTGCCAGTGTCGTTCCTGTAACGTTACACTGACGCTCTGTTGGAGGACGAGGCTCTGGTGGACAAATCCAAACATGCGTGTGGAAATGTGAGTGTTAGACTGTGGTAATTTAGTTTTCTGTGAGCTTAACCTTGAATTAAAATCCCTGAAGGCAAAACTTCTCCTGTGCCGTCTTTTTACCCCTGTAGTTTGCAGAGTTATGACACCAGATGTGATAGGTCAGCACCAACATGAGGTTATTAGATCACGCAAAACAGTTGTTTGAATGAAATATCAGTTCGCAATACTGGAAAACACTCTGAACAGCTCGCAGGATGCATTTAAAGTCAACAAATGTTAATGGTAATTGAACGTATTTCTGTTAAGGTGGATCTCCTGTGACCAAAGGCATGAAAAAGGAGATAAGATGAAGAGTGTGTGTACCTGTGGGTTTGCAGCCTGGTCCATGATCTTCAGCAGAAGTGCCTGGTCCTGCTCTCGGACTTGATCCTTGGCGTCTCCCAGTCGATCGATGAGACTGGGCAGGACTGAAGCAGGAAGAGAGAGTTGGTGTTTACGGCGTGCAGTGATATCACAGAGAAAGCCTAAAATCTAAAGTAAAAACCTCCATGTTTGAATATTAAAGCAGATTTTCTCAAACTGGGAGAAATACGGAGAGAATCTGAGCTTTGGTCAGGAAAATAAAATCATCTGCTGAAGATGAAACTGTGGGGTGTGAACTCTGAGTACTCAATCGATTTTCTTATTGCTGCACTCGTGTCATCTGATTATAGAGATTACTTCCATTACTGTGCCAAGCACAGAGAGTAAGTTAAGTGAAAGACTAAAAATAATGGCTGCGATATAAACATCAAGTCTACGGAGGATTATTAAAGTTTAAATAAGAGCAGCACAGAGTAAAATGGGATTAAATATCTGTAAGCCACATGAATTAAATCCTTCTTGTATCTGGGGTTTTATCACAGTAACAGTGAGGAAGGGGAGGAAATGTCTAATGCAGACAAATAAATACGTTAGAAATCAAAAGTACTTCCTCACAATTCTTAAAAAATAACATAAAACAGATGTTTGGCCACACTGTTTCACTGAGTTTGGCTGAAAGTTTCAAATAATTTTTGAAGAGGTGAGTGCGATGAGTGAGAAAACTATTTAAAAACAAATTCTGCTGAACTCAAAGCCTTTAATAATTAGTCTGTATTCAGAAAGACACGATAAGAATAAACAGGACACATGTTCATGAAGCTCAGCCTTTAAATACTAAATCTACAAAACACTTAACTGGTTTAAACCAGATGTTAAACACTGGAGAAGACATGATGATGGACACAAGCCCCTCTACTAGAAATAAGATCACACACTACGTATTTAGAATAAATATTTGGGTCTAACAGTCAGTCTGAGCAGCTGATTCCTGTAAACTCAGCAGGTTTTTAACTGTTTGCAGTGTTTTCTCTTTTATTGATTCAAACTGTTGTGTGTTTAATGTGAGCAGCTCTAACAGGTCTCACTATCACCTTATAAACCCTCTTGCTGCTGTCCTTCTATCACACATCATCGAGTAAATGTAAGAAAACAATGTTGTTTCATTTTTAAGCGTATTCTTTTTTTACTGTAGTGTTTGGTGTTTTAGTATGTCGAACCATCAATCCAACTATTTCCTCCTATGAAAAACAACAAAGTAAGATTAACCTTAAATAATAATATAAATTACATTAAAGACACAAATGTAGAGATTTGCAATGAAAACATTAAATAAAAGATGCTCAAGGTGCATAAAAATGTAAATTAAACACTTTTAAGTTGAGAAAAATGTAAAAATAAATAAATAAATATTTTATATATATTTAGTAACATTTTTAAATATTTAATAAAATAACTGACTTTTTTTAATGCACAAAGTATTATTTTAGTATGAATACATCTATTGAAAACTAACAAAAACAGGTTAAAGTCATTTTTTAAAAAGTTAGCTGAAGCTCATATTGTTATATTGCTGTTATGTGTGCAGTAATAAAGAGGAGAGACTCACCGGTTCCAACCTGTGTCCTGAATCTCTCCTGCAGCCGGCTCACGAGAGCCGACAGGATATCCATCCCCAGTAAAACCACCTGAAACACACACACCATCACACAGGCGGTCAAACTGATCCACAGCGACTCCTCCTCCAGCGCCGGCAGCTCCACAGCGCCGCAGCAGCACAGTATTTGAATATGAGCCGCACAGGATTATGGGTAACAGGGAAAAGCAGCGGTTTCAGCTCTAAAGAGGTGGAAAGGGGCAGAATAAAGGCTGCTGTTGTATCTGTGATGAGAGCTAACAGTGTGAGCTGCGGTCCTGTGAGCTGAAGCGCTGAGCTGACTGTGAACCGTGAGTGTAGCCGCTGTGTGGATCTTACTAACAGCGCTTCCGGAAACGACAACTTAACTTTCCTTGTCATGGGGTGGTTTGGGAAGCTCAATGAACGTGTAGTGAGAGCTCTCCTGCTGACACCATATCAACACATGCGCACCACCTGAACCCCGAGTTCAGACCACGGTGCAATTTTTGGAAACTCTCAACAACAGAGAGCGATAGAACGTGTGACTAAAACAAAGGACAACCTTCTATATGGCTCCATCTGCTGGACGGAGAGCGGAACTATGCAGTCACTGAATATGAGGTAGATATCGGAACGAATTTGGTTGGAATTTATCTTTATTGTATACGAACGTCATTCATTTTACAAAGCGTTTATTTAAACTTATGAAGATACTTTGTTTTTATATATTCACACTCATATTTGTTACATATTTACATGTAAGCTCATTCACTGAGCTTCTTTTTAATTTTATATCATTTTTAAAAAAAAAAAAAGAACTTTATACCTACTTTATACTTTATCACATATTGTATTTATTTGGGTTTTTTACATATTTTTTTACTTATTCAGATTTTTGTTGCATTTACATTTTTGTTCATTGAGCTCTTAGACTTGATTTAATCTCACATGTTTTCAGTTTTCTGTGGAATCTTGTCTGTCCCACTGAAAAGAAGAAAATAAAGAGTTGCCATCCATAAGTCAAAAATTATTAAACCAATTATTGTCTCAGAATTTCACATTACTGACTCAAACTTTGGAGAAAATAACTTGAAATTTTGCATTATTAAGTCACACTTTTGAGATAATAACCCATATTTTCAAATTAGCTGTGTTTTGGTTTTGTTATTTCAGCTAATGATTGTTTGCCTACTAATCAATCGATTGTGTCGTCTATAAAAGAGTAAAAGACGTGTATTAACATTTTTCCCAAACCTACAAAATATTTTCCTTAATTATGACAAAAAAAAATATTAAATACATCATGACGTTTCTTTAGAAGTGACTAAAATGATTAACTGATGACAGTTTTATTCCTGCATATAAAATCTGTTGGTGCCCACTAAAGGAAAGCCACTGAGGTCACCTATAGAATAACATTTTGGGGAAAGGTCTCACTTACATAAAATACACTTTTGTTTATTAATTGTGCAAAAATATGAGGAAAATGCTGTGACATCTTATAACTAAGGTATTATAGACTCACTTTTATAACCGTATGTAGACTGATGGAGATTTTGTGATTCATTCTGAGCAGGAATAATCTTGATTATGAAAAACACTTGCAGGTTTACAGGGATCTGTTATTTTTGTCTTACTTCCTGTGACATGTCTCCTGATTAAGAGGTGGAGATTCATATTAAACATGGCCAACACTTCAAATATGTAAACATAATCCCAGTGAAGCTAAAGCTCAGGGTTCAGACTGCTCTGAACACTCGGTTTATCACAGTGTTTTCTACTCTCAGCTCCGTATCATATCACAAAGAGCAAATATGTAGTCCAAAATATGACCTTTAACCTTTAGATCACCCAAAAAACATCTGGACAGGAGTATGTGAAGAGGGAGCATTTGCTGCTTTTCAGCTTTATGTGATGGTAAAGTGAATATCTTTGGATTTTGTGGTGACATTTGAATAACTCTGACTACTACAAATAAAATGAGTGTTTCTCACATTTGATCCATTAAAGAGAGGAAGAAATCAATGTGGAGATGAATCTAAACATGTGTCCATTATTCATATCATCTTAAATCCCTCCCTCATGTTTAAACACTTCACTTGTGCCATAAGAGGCTGCCCAGAAGCAGACTGTATTTATGCTGGCTAGACAGCCTTTTAATTTACATCAGAGGCCTGTGATCGATTAACATGGGCCATTATCCTAACAGCTCATGAAGAAGCCCTCCTCCATCCTTCACACTCAGCGCTGGAAGGTTTTAGTGCCCTGTTAACGGCAGAGAGCGGCTGGAAGCTGAGTCTCTGTCAGGCCTGCTGGCTCACTCACACAGAGCAGAAAACTGGGCTAATGGGTGCTGGTAAATTAAGTTCGCCTCTGCCGTGCTCGCCTGGGAGCCTCGCCGTCCTCGTTACGGCCCCGCAGACATCGGACGGACGGAGGAGGCTGTGTTTCCAGGGCAGCGCGGGATGCAGCGATGCGATTGGTCCGTATGTGTCTGCTGCTCTTACTACTGAGTGAAATGATGCCACACCAGACTCCAGTGAAAAATCTGGCATTTTAGTTAATAAGACTAAAAGTTCAGCAGCCGTTCAGGAGCTGTGATTCACATCAGAGGGTTTTCTTTGGTAGACAAGTGTGCAAACATCTATTTTATAAAACAGATGTTTATAAAAAACATCTGGGCTTCCACCAAAGTGTTTTTATCATTGGGGTTTCATTCACTGAATATTAAAACCTGTCTATCAGACAGGAAAAAACTCCAACTAGTCATACTGTTAAAAAGGAGTTTTCCTTCCCACTGTTGCCAAATGTTTGCTCATAGGGGGGTCATCTAATTGTTTGGGTTTTCGCTGTGTTGTTATATGGTCTTTAACTGACTGTTACTGTGATTTGCTGCTATATAAATAAAAGTGAACTTGAACCCAACAAAAATACGACCATGAGAAAAAACGTATATGAAGGAAACCTGAGAGACATCACAGAGGCCTCAGATATGGTGGACGGTTTGTTCCCATAGTCTGGCTTTGAGTTTTAAGGCATTTTAATAAGTAATATTAGAAAAGAACTTGGTAGCTACATGTAGTTTGTACAAGAAGCAGAGCTGGTGAAAAATGGTAAAACCGTCGAGTAAAACCATCATCAGGGTCAGGAGCTCTGTAACTGTCCTTAGATGCTCTATGATTAATCAATTATGTGCTTTTAGTTAGCATCATCCTGTCTGTTTGGCTAAATCTGGCACATTTACATGCAGCCTTTCTATCTGACCGGCGTGAAACACAAGGGTTTCACGATGGATTCATTTGTTTAAATTACACAAACTTAAACAGCAGATGGTTGTTTTTTGTTTTATGTTGCATATTTGTGGAGTCAGCACAACTCCGATTCGTCCTGCCTGGCACCGCTGCATTAAAAAGTGACATCATCAGCTTAAAGCAGCTCTACATTACTGTGCACTACTCCCATCTCTATTGATTAACCAGCACCGGCGGCAGCAGCAGCAAATGTCCATGTACAGCATGCTAATTGTGCAGCACGGGGTACAAGCTGACTGCAGCTGAAGGCAAACAGGCTGGTGGGTTATTCATCAGCTCTCAGACAGAGCAGCGCTCCGCGAGGAAGGTTTATCCCTGAGACCTGCGGGAATCAGCATCGAGCGGTTTCAGGCTCAAACACACAAATGAGGTGGGAAATAAGAGGCAGGAAGACTTTAAGTACCACCTTAAAAAACAACAATAAAATAAATCATATTTCTGGACTCTATTTGCTTCTATTTAACAGAAAGGATGGGTAGATCTCCTTTAAATGACACCTCACACAAACACAATCTGAAACCAAGAAGCACTGAAAACTGCTCAGCAGGCTTTCACCATCCTTTTCAAAGTTTACCCCAAGAAAGACTTTGGCATATCACATGCTAATAACTAATCCTGGTCCTAAAATAACCAGAAATTCAACTCTTAACTTCAGTCATTGCTCAGGAGATCAGCTGACATTACAAATATGTGTCATTTGTCAACAGGAAGCCAAACATTACAACACATCTGGAGGGTAAAGATAACAGAATAAACCCCACACTTGTATTTAGTGGGGCTTTGTTTGGCCAATTCTCTATTTTATCAAGCTGTTTAAAGCCATGTTATTACTGGTCGGCTTTAATATTTTTGGCTTCCGTAACTCAGGAATTCCCCACCTTCTCAGAAGGAATAAAGCAACTCTCATCATGACTTAAACTGAGCATTTCCTTCCCAAAACGATCGCCATTCAGCTCTTTTTTTTAAGACACTCAGTAAGGGATGAGACATCTAACGAAATGGTGTGTTAGACGATTAACACACCCAGCCAACACTCTATATTAAGGGCACTTCTCGAGCCTAGTTTCACAACTAAATAAAAGCACCACGCCCTCGGTACTGCAACAGCTGAGGCTGAAGTGCTGTATTCAAGAGCACGCTGACAGATGTGAGGACTGGGATCTTTTTTTACCCCATCTCCACCCTCCAGCTGCTGCTGCTCTGCTCACCTTGAAGTTGCTGGAGTTGACCCAGGAGCTGGCCACACAATCCACCATCCTGTCCAGCATGCTCTGGTCCTGCTCCAGCTCCGGGGACCTCTCCTCATCCAGGATCAGCTCCATGACCTCCTGGCCCACCTGGAGTCTCTTCCCCAAGTCCTTCTGCGTCACCTGCTCCAGCAGATACTCCATGCTCACCGCCTCCACCTCCTCCTCCATAGACTCCCCCAGGAGGTCTTGTTTCTCCTCCTCCTCACCTGTGGTCCAGCAGAGGTGTTACAGTTGGCAGGACCAGCAGCAGGATTCGTACTCGGCGCTTGTGTTTAGGAGGCAGCTAATGTGGAACAAGGAGAGAGCTCCAGGCTGTCCTGCTGCGGAGGGCTGTGCCCGGCATTGAGCTTCATTCTCCTCCACAGCTTTGCTGTGATTTAACGAGGGGGAGAACAAAAAAAAGCGAGAATTAGAGCCAAGTTTCCACAACTATCACCTCCAGATTAAAAGACTCCAGCCTGCTGACCTCCAGGTCCTAGCATGGTCCTAGCGGTGCCTCTGTGCTTTCAGCTAACGGGCCGTTAAGTGGCGCTAACACAGGTGACCGTTAAGTTAGGTGTCAGGACAGTTTAACGGAGCTGTTAGCTTCAGCTGCTAGCTCGCTGATAGCCTGCTTTCTATCCAAAATACAGCCGAGCTGGTGCTAGCTATGCGGGCTAATTCAACCCTGGTCTCCCCGCAGGAGAGCCGTGAACGCCTCTAACCTGTCTCTCCGGCTCCCGACGGCTTAATTAACTAGTTATTAATTCAGCGACCGGCTGTAAATCCACTCACCGGATGGACTGACTCGTTCCCAGGGAAAAAAGTCAGAAGTGGCGATGCTGCCTCCGGCCACAAACTACCGTTACTTTCCTCCGTGAGGCTCGGTGATCACTTCCTCGCTGGTGAAATCTTAATCTACTGGCAGCTCACGCCATCTCTGCGCTTCTAACCCCTCACCTCTCTAACTGACGGGCTGCCCGCTGCTAATGAAAAAGGGGAAGATTATTATTTGCCGTAGTAAAAATCAAATCATGACCCCTACCAGACGCCGTAGAGTCCTGCAGCGAATCGAGTGAAGCCGCAGAATCGCGACACCTGCCGGCAGGAGCGCGCAACTACAGCCGGAGGAGGGCGTACATGGGTGGGAGGGGAGGGCTCTCCCGTCAGCCGCAGGTGACCCCTTTTAAACGTTCAAGGTGTGCGTGTCAGAGTCAAGAGGTGTCATTTTCGTTTCTGGAGCAGGCTGGGCCCCACGTGGCTCCGAGATGACAAGAAAAATTATTTGGTAAATGAGAAGCTGGAGAGAGCTGAGTTTGGAGCCCACCGCTCTGTTGCAGATCTCAAAGGTTAGCGACAGGGCCTGCAGTTTGAACCGGTTGTGTAAAAGCCCCGGAAGAGATTACTATGCGCACTGTGCTGTAAATTTGCTGATTTCTTAGATTTGTTTGTCACACTTGCATGTTTCAGATCATCAAGCAAATTATAAAATAAAAAAAATAAAAAAAGATAAGCCAACACAATACAAAATGCAGTTTTGAAATGATGATTTTATTTATTAGGGGGAAAAAAGCTATCCATATCTGGCTGTGTGTGAAAAAGTAATTAATTATTTAGTAATTTAGTTAATTAGTAAATTAAATTAGTAAATTAATTATTACCTGAGACTAACCACATTTTTTTGAAACCTGAGTTCAATTTGAATTAAAACAGAACCCGTATGACAAAGTGAGGCAGGCTAAAAGAGCTGAAACAGCTGAGAAACAAAGTCACTGGCATCTATCAGTCTGTAAAAGGGTTATAAAGCCATTTCTAAGGCTTCGGGAGTGCAGTGAACCACGTAAAGAGCCATTATACACAAATGGAGTAAACCTGAAAGAGTGGTGAACCTTCCTAGGAGTGGCCAGCCAACCAAAATTATTCCAAGAGTGCACTGATGACTTATCCAGGAGGTCACAACAAAACCCAGAACAACATCTACAGAACTGCAGGGCTCACTTGTCTCAGTTAATGTCAGAGTTCATGATTCAAAAATAAGAAAGAGACTGGGCAAAAATACTCTGTGGACTGATGAGACAAAAGCTGATATTAAAGATCCTCCACAGTGATACTCATTGCTAGTTATCACAAACACTTGATTGCTACCAAGAGTCGCACAAGAAGCATTAATGAGGTTTATAGGGCAATCACTTTTTCACACAGGGGCAGGAAGGTTGGATAGTGGTTTTTCCCTCAATAAAGAAATGATTTTGTATTTACTTGTGTCAACTTTGTCTAGTGTTAAATTTGTTTGATGATCTGAAACATGTAAGCATGACAAATACACAAAATCTAAGAAATCAGAAAGGATGTAAATGATTTTTCACAGCACTGTAAGTTCCTGTGTTTCATGAATGCCCCTTCAGGTTCAGAGTGAGTGACCTCTACGTGGCTCAAAGAGCCTCGTCCATCTCAAGAGAGTCATTAATAAGCCACGTGACAGCCAGGGCCCTGACCTATTATGGGATTCTCTTCACATCAGGGAAAAATAAATGACTGGTCTGACTAGTACCAACACCAAAGTGAAACTAAAATACTGTGGAACAAGCTGGATAGTTCACTCATTACAATAAACAGTGAAGGAACCTTTTACTTCACCATCCTTTAAGATTTAGTAGCTAAACCTTTAATAATAAATCTCTACGGAAGCCTGTTTGTGCCATTCATAACAATGTGAGTAATAAGCAAAACTATGACTTATTATCTCTTAATTACAAGTTAGTATCTCACAGGTTTGATGAAAGTTCTCATAACAATGATTTAGTGTCTCATATGAGGTGATTTTCTCATATTAATGAAGTTTATTATCATACTTATGAATGTCTTTCTTTTAATATTTGGACCTCATAATGAAGGAAAAGCTTCTTATAAGTATATATCTTAAAATTAGGATTTAGTATCTTATAATTAATGATTAACAATTACTTAATGCCTCATATCAGAAAATAATGAGCATAAATATTATAATTATGACTTTCTGTCTTTTTAAATTTGTATTCAGTGATGTAATACTGAAAGAAATGCTCAGGGTTATGACTTAATGTGTCATTATTGTCATAATATAAAAACATTTTTAAAGTATCCTAACAACTGAAGTTTCACTTGTATTATTAGCTCATTTCTGGCCAGTTTTTGAGTGTGCTGCCAGATAAAGACTCCAACACCACACAGATGTAACTGCAAATTAAAGAGCTGTTTTAATTGAAAATACACTGATTTTATGTAATTACAAAATAAATATCAAAGTCAGATTGAGGTTATAACACGTTTTTATAAACATGTAGTTGCTTTATTTTGCTTTTGAGTCTCTGTTGCTGTAGGTCTCTGCAGGTGATGGAAGAAGTGTGAGAACATCTAAACACTCCCATCTTTGACAACACACATACACACACTGTGGTGCTGCTGACAGGCAGTGGGGAGAGGCGGAGATGCTGGTGCTGCTCCAGGTCATGTACACCGACCTGGACTTCCTGACGGCACTCCACATGGAGCTGCAGAGCTTCCTTTTTGAAGAGTACTGCCTCTGTGTCACCCAGATGGCTGGAAAACCAGGAGGGAAACACTACCTCAGAAACAAAAACATCAAAGAATTCAAGAGATGTTTTTTTTAATATAAAAACTGCTGCTGGTGGGTCAGTGGACTCTAAAGAACACATAAAAATGGAAATGGAAATAATACTGCAGTTATGGAGCTTTTAAAGTGTAGTAAGCTTTGTGTAGGCCTATTACCGACAAACACAGGTAATGTCCACATCATAGAACACATACAGGAAGTTCAAAGGTGTTTGTTCCTGTCTACAGGATGTCTACCCGGTCAGGTTTATAAACATAGTGGTCTTAACATCGGGATGTGTCTCCCTGTGGTTAATGTGGATTTATTTAAACTGCAATGCTCAGACCATCTTGGCTCTGGAGAACCACCACTGTGCTGTCACCTCTGTCCATGGTACAAAAAAAACACGAGTTCAGCTGTTCATAGCTACAGAGAAAACACATGTTTTAACTGTGAATAGTAATGCCTGACTTTTAATGACACAAGGTAAAAGCAGCATCTTTAGGTTTGGCTCTAATAAACTGCAACATGTTAATCTTACTGCTTTAATGCAGAAGCAGTTTTGTGCAGATCAGAAAGTCAGTATTGAAACACTGAATGAAATATGTGAAGATCTGTTTTCATAAGAGATAATTAGAGATAATAAAAGCAAGATCCAAATGAAAAAAAACCCCCAGAAAACATAAAACACTGTGCAGAGGAAGAGTTTTTATTACAGAGTTGGAGATGGAGAGAGCAACCAAAGAAGTTTACTGACTGTGTTACATCAGAAATCTTTAAATAAATAAAAATGTGTGGTGTTAATCTTACAGTTTTTGTGGCGTTGTTTGGATTTAAGTTGCTTTTAATGTTTGTTGATCTTTAAAAAAGGGGTTAATGCTTCTCACTTAAGAGCGGACCGTCTATTTTGATCTATCTATTTTGTAACCGCTCGCCTGATTTAAGGTCACAGAGGGACTGGAGCGTATCCCATGGCGATTGGTGAACTCAGAGACATAACCACACTTAAATAAGGTGAAGCTAATGTGGACGTGTTTGGACTGTGGCAGGAAACAGACAGGCTTGTCAGGAGGGCTAAACAACCAGCCTTCTTTTTAAGTGATAAGGGTGAAACAGCGCCATCTGGTGGACTAATCCATTTCATTTAAACAGATCGACGCTTTATTGATCCCACAGAATTCCCATGCTACTGCTCACTGATGTTAAACAGTGAGTAAATATTTTTAATAATTTTTTTTTTAATTGATCCAATTTTGATTAAATTACTGTTGATTCTGTGTGAGTTTTTAAAAGCTTCTAAGTAAAAAAAGAAAAAAAGGAAGGACTCAGAGTCGAGTTTATTCTGAGGTTAATTTCAAAGTTTTAATTTGTTCTTCAGTCCCTTTATTTCCAAAGCCCACAAACAAAAGTGCAGATGTGTGATTTCTACCTCATAACCACCCAGCATTCACATAAAACATGGAGTTGATGTTATCCTGTCTGAAAAGCACTAACTTAACAAACAGTAAATGCTCAGTATTTACAGCACAGAGAGTTTTCTGGTACATTTTGTTGGCATTTCTCAAAAAAACCAACACCCCCCCCAAAAAAAACCACTGAACGAGTGAACGACATTAATTTTCCCTCAAAGGTTCCTGTCTGTTTGGAGTGTCAGCAGCACCTGCATCTTCACACACCCAACATAAACATGGCGAGCACTGAGCGCGCTCAAATCAGCTTTAAAATGACCTTTGTGGACACATTATCACGTCCTTACACAGTAACAGTTAGTGTTAATGTCAGTTTATATAACAGGAGCTCACAGTACCTCAAAGTGTTAAAGCAGCATCAGACTGGTGGATATGAAACTGCTGCTTTAAAGGCTCACACTCACACACGCACACACACACTTTCTTTGACTTAGCTTCGATTAGAGGATCACTAGAGCGAAAAGGAAACAGTCACTCACATGGCCTTTAATTATGAATGACATGGCAACATTTTCCCTTTGCTTTGTCTTTAAATCCAGTTTGTGAGAAAAAGAAAGATCGATTAGCTTATTTGAACTATGAACTATGTGTGGAAGCCTTTAGAGCATCTAAAGCAGGTTTCATATCGTTAAATAGGAACTTAGAGGACGAAACAAAGCTCAGCAACACCATGAAAAGGAATTTAGAACCATTCCTGTTTGAAATTTTCCCCTCAGTGTCACCTCCTCGTGCAGCTCTGGACCACTTCCAGCACCACTGATATTTGGATACAACTCTCTAAAAGTAATTTAATGACCATCTTCTCTTCAGACGAGTCAAAACAAACACTTTCAACACCGAATAAATAAATAAAACGTCAGAGATCTTCAAACCACCTCATCAACAAGCTTAAAGGAGAAGAAAAGAGTCTTTTTAGCTGCTTTAGGGGTAAAACTGCTGCAGGCAGACACCAGCCGCCCTCTCTCCTGCAGATTACAGCTTAGATCAATAATATAAAATATAAATGTAGTACCAAAGAAATCTTACTGTGGATTAAATGACTCAGCAGCAGATAAAAGGATGAAATTTGCTCTCTCCTGCAGGCCAGTGAAGAAACACTCTGACCTGCTAGCTTTGGGAGCTGTTCTAGTGGACGCTGTTTGTTTTCTGGTTTGGCGTGAAAGTGGATGTTAAAACTTTGTAACATCAGGTCAAACACGACTTCCACAGAGCAGTTTAACTCTACCCACTGAAATCCGACCAGGAGGAAGCCTTAAAGCTCTTCTCTGATCTGCTAAACTCGAGAAAACCCCCAAACTATTCTAAAGGTCGTCAAACCACAACTTTATGGATATGTACCGAGGTCAAAGCTGGTCATTCAGGGTCCAGGGGAGGTCGTCTCTATGAGGAAAACAGCCGAGATGACTGGAAACGGTCCAGAGGTGCACACCGATCCTCTAAGATCAGGTTTGCGCTTTGATTTTTATGGGTGTTTAGCTGGAGAACTTTGTGATTTCCTCTCTGTGCAAAGAATTTGATTGGCTGATAATTAGAAGAGCAACCAGTGCTACAGTAAAAAAAAACAAACAAACAAGGTTTAGTGTTTGAGGGAGCGGGCGTGTCCACCAGACGCATGAACACAGGCAGCAGTAATATATAAATATGGCAGCAACACGTACGACAAAAACAAGACAAAGTGCAACAAAGTCCTCAACTTCAAATAAAATCAGCTCCAGATGTGTCTGACCCTCACAGCTGGTTCCATTTCACTTCCAGATTTAAAGATACACACGATTGTTTTCCAGTTATGACTGAATATCATCTCATTCAGAAGTGTGTGTGTTTCATAGATACTTGTAGTGCATTTTATTAACCGATTAAGTTGAATCTGGAT
Organism: Etia nguti; assembly: GCA_015106755.1. Taxonomy (NCBI): domain Eukaryota; kingdom Metazoa; phylum Chordata; class Actinopteri; order Cichliformes; family Cichlidae; genus Etia; species Etia nguti. The sequence continues at coordinate 61,152 of VUQG01017267.1, forward strand.
TCAAAGAAGAGCTAAACTTTCTAAATACGTTGATGTTTCCGGCCTGAAGATGACTCAACAGGTCTGGATCTGAAAACTTGGTGACTACCCCATCACCATATATGTTAAAACTTTGACTGTTTTAGGCTTAAATATTCGAATCTAACACACAGAGCGTGAGAGGCCGTTTGAGCTCCAAAAGAGAGGAAAGCCAGGCAGAATAAAGACACTCTTCTGAATGAGATCATTTCTAAAACCTACACCATGAACCAATAAAAACAATCATCACAGAGCCTCAAAGGTCCAAATTTCATTTAAATATGATCAGAGAGGATCGTTAACCCTGTGATTCACTCTACACACACACACCGCCCTGAAGTCGCAGTTTCCCTTCATCTGAACCTTTAAACTGAACGAGCAGCAGTAAATGAACGACATTAAGGTGGATTCACTACGTTAGAAAGCCTTCCTGCCGCTGCAGGGGGGGCGGGGCTTGGATATTGAGGGAGTAGGGAGGGGCTTTTCACAGGTAGCAGAGCAGCGTGGCGTCATCTTTCCAGTTTGACATATTTACACCGTCAGGGCGGTAAACCCGCCCCCCACGCTAGTTGAACATGATGGACTCTGGATCCTGGTTCATCATCTGGGCCATGTGACGCAAAACGTCCTTCTTGGTGATGATGCCCAGGAGACGCCTGCAGGGGAGGGACACAAACAAAGGTCAGAGGTCGCTGCCCATGTGATGAGGAAGTAAAGAAAGAATGTGCAGATTAGAGGAGACAAACTGAAACTAAAACCAGCCACTCTGAGGCTAAACCCTCTGAACGCTGGTGAGGATCAGGATCACGGGAACATTCAGAGTTTAACCTCCAAAAGTTGATTCTGTTCATCTGGATGTAGCGTTTTGTGGGAGAAACGTTTCGTCACTCATCCAAGTGACTTCTTCAGTCTCAGCTGACTGCAGGTTTCCCCAATCCTATAAACAGTACATTTGCATAATGACTGAAACCAGCCCACTGAAGGAACAATGGGCTGGGAGGTCAGTTCCTTAATCTTAATTATGCAAATTCTCATGACCATTGATCAACAACCACTGACCAAAACCCACTGAT